>JAODKW010169717.1:0-11179 GCA_027576515.1 Dryopteris marginalis
GGAAGGTTTTCACTATAGGCCCCTGCAATGGCGTTGATGACACTGAGGCCACCAACAGTGAAGGTGACCACACATGCCCCGACCCCTTTGGCTCGAGCGTAGCCATCTGCAGCATAGCCTGCATTGAGCTCATTGCAGCAGCCAATAAGCCGAAGTGAGGGCTCCGCCAACAGATGGTCAAGCAGCACAAGGTTGAAGTCGCCGGGTACAGAGAAAACATCTCGCACACCGATTTCCACAAGACGTCGTGCTATGTGGCGACCAAGAGAGGGGAAGCCAGCATCAATTTTGGAGAAAGGGAAGGGGGATTGCTTTGAAATAACATCGGTGCCAGGCGCACCGCTTGAGCATGGTAGCTTCTGTGCAATCTCTGACATGGGGAGGGAGGTAAAAGAGCACCAAATGATAAGGAGAACCCTTAAGACAAATTGCAAACTGATTTGAAGAGGCCTTAACAACAAAGCCCAATACCTAATGACGTCTAATTAAGGTTTTCTGTGCTAACCCATGTGCAGATGAGCGCTGAGGAGGCCAAATAAGGGGCTATGAGAACCCAAATTGGCGTAATAGGGTGTAGCTGGAATCGCCCATTTTCTGCTCGCTCTTATGTTGTTTTGCTATGACGGCTTGAAGAGGCTTCTGAGGATTCTGTTTCGTAGGATAACGATTGTGTGCATGGAAAGATACTTCCTGGGTGGGTCGTTACTTTCTTTCCCACGTTTCCCGTTTTCCAAAACCTTTTCGTAGGTAATGGGTTCAATACCCGTGAAGGAGGATGCATGGAGGGAGAGTACGAGCCCTAGCAATCCAATTGGGTTTTGAACCAATTACCTTCTGAGGTTTTTCAAATGGAAAACTTGGGAAAGAATGTAACACCCGAGGATGATCCCAACCTGCACCTTTGTAATCCATTTGTCGTTCCTAGTGTGCGCCATGATGGATATCTACCCGTGGCTCTTGCCAGATCGTATGTGATCCTTGCCCAACCATGTTTCATGGCTAGTATTTGGAAGGGATAAACACCCCCTATGGTGTGTCAAAAAAAAAAACTAGGTGTTAGGTTTGGATTCTCGCTTGAGGAGGCTTTGCAGAGGGTGATGGCATCAAATTTGGGACAATATCATTCACCAACACCTCAAAAATTCTTCACAAGCCTTTGTTTGGGAAGGAAACTCAACTTCGCCATTTCTTGCAATTTTGCAAAGTTAAAATTTGATGTGCTTCGTTTGTTGAGCTAAGCAAGCAGGGTGAACTCTCTCGTGTGCTCTTATCCTCTTTCCCCTCTCTGTTTTTGTCTTTCCCTCTCTCCATCCCTCCTTGGGAAAACTCTCTCTCTCTCTCTAAAAAAAAAAAAAAAAAAAAAAAAAAAAAGACAAATCCCCTAATGCTTAAGTGAGTCTGCACGTATTTATGGTTTTACTTTCTTCTTGCTCTCAAAATAGCTTTACACATTTTAATACCAGGCTTTTTTCTCAAAGGACTCAAATGTGTCTTATTTTTCAAACATGTAATTAAAATGTCTATCAATTAATTGAGCAATGGGCGGTCAACTAGCGTATAACGTAATTTGGTGGCCTCATAAAGTAACTAGATGACATTATCATGTCAACACAACTTTACGCACTAATTTTCCCACCAAGACATATTAAACTTCAGTATTCCTCGAACACAATCACTAATATGCAACAAATAGTATTTATAATTACGTTAAAATTCAATTAAAATTGGAAACAAAATGGGATTATATTAATTTTGATAATGTGTCACAAGATTAAGAAGGAATTGTCCTTAGAGAAAGCAAGGGTGGGGCCAGACACATGCAAAAAGAGTTCCAAAAATTGTGTTGCCTAAATTGGCAAATGAAAAACGGATTCTAGCGCTACCTAAGTTGACCAACTTGCACAAATTCAACTGGCCACATAGTGCTGCCTAAAGTGGCAAATTGACACAAGACATATAAAATAACTCTACTACAATGGTGCTACCTAGACAAACAAATGTGCACAATACCTTCCAACAACCATGTTGCTTAAGTTAACAAATCTACATGACACTAGTGGAGTTATGTAATCAAAAGACACTTCCTTAACAAGTGAGTTGTAGAGAATTAACGGGGAAAGGAGTTAGACCCATTCATGATGAGAAAGGCATTTATATTCCTTCATTGATCAAAGAGTAGTACAGGGCTAGTTTCATAGCATGAGGAAGAGTGAGCTCATGACATAAGCGATGAATAAAATGAGCATTCTTCCTAGGTTCCCACAGACTCTTAGAGAATGGCCAAGTGAGGGCAACACCTAACTTGAACAAAAAATATGACTATGACTCTAGGAGCTAGGGTATCAACAATCTTGCCTTGACAAGTAGTGCCCCCCTTTTTCCTTTTCATTAGAGGTGATACACTTTACAAGAACAGGGCTATCATAAGGATACAAGTGTTGATAGAAGAAAGTCCTAAGAGAGAAATCATAGTAGAACAAAATTAGAAAAACCAAGAATCATCATATGAGTCTAGTGTTGTGTCCATTTGCTTCTTCTCTATTTTGTTGGTGTCGATGTAGCTCCCCCCTTAAGCTGATATTATGACCATAGAATTATTGCCAACACCCCAATGAAAGCTAGCCTTTTTTTCCATAATGGGTGTGTGGACAAAATTGGTCGTACACATGGTAGGTAATGCCTCTTACTTCTTCATCGAGGGTCCTCCACAAAAGGTGTTTCCCAATAGGTTGTAGCTAGGATGCTAGAAGGGAAAAATTCATTCTTGATGTGTCTTTGTGCCAATCATGAAAAATAGCCTCTTAAATGTTTTTATGCAAGATATATATATATTTTTAATGGAGATGCCATGGTGGTGGGAACACACTTTAAAATACGCTAAAAAAAGAGATGCAAAGATGAGTCCTTTGTGGAAGCTTCAGGGTGCAATAGCTTGTTGTGGACTCCCACCTCCTTGTGATTATCTTGAGAAGATGGTACCAAATGCCTCCAAAAATGTTGAGGGAATAACCTCTAGTGTTAGGCAAAGAGTTTGAAATGTGTTGAGTGGGAATCGCTTTCTTGAGGCAGCATAATACTCAGCTTTACAGAGAGTTGGAACCTCCCCTAGATGTGGAAACTTACCTTGCTAGGCTTGAGGTGAACCGACCCTTACACCATGACTAATATAGTCAATACTTCAAAAAGTTAAGCCACATGGCAGCAAAGAATCAAACTCACTCCGCTCAGAGACTAATTTAGGAGTCAACTGCATAAGCCACGATGCAATTCTCTCTAGCTTGTTGCAATGTGATGCATCTACGGTACATACCCTGTTCTATAGTGTAGAGCTTGGATCTTCTTGGAGCAAAATCTCGGAAATGCGATGCACCAGATGTGAACTATCAACCTCCATACCTTAAATATAGAGTGCTCCAATGTAAGCCACAACACCAAAGTTGGTTGCTTTTTCGGTGAAGCCACACGAGCAGAATATATGCAATTTTGCACTCTGTAGAGAATATATGGAAGCTCCTTTAAAGAGATGATTTTGATGATGAGCTTGGTCCTCCTCCTCCTCCTCTTTGTTTCTCCAAAAAAGGCCAAAAACAAAGAATGCACAAATGATCAATTAATGCCTAATGAAGACTTAACAGCTATTGCAATTTGATAAATCGCATTGTCATGGCCATAATGATTTAGCATAGAGATAGAGGAGATTAATCTAAAATGATTAAGCTAATAGAGACTAGGACTAACATTCTTTGACACCATGTGGAGAATTAAGGGGGAAAGGAGTTAGACCCATTCATGATTAGAAAGGCATCATATTCCTTCATTGGTCAAGGAGTAGTACAAGGGCTAGTTTTATAGCATGAGGAAGTGTGAGCTCATGACATAAGCGATGAATCAAATGAGCATTCTTCCTAGCTTAGAGTAGGTTCCCACGGACTCTTAGAACTAAAATCTTAGAATCATCCTCAAGAAGTAGAGGGTCATCAATAATAGGACTATCGGGAGGGGTTCTTGAAATGGATCTTCTAGTGAGAGATGATTCCCAATAGGAATGCATTTTCATTTTTTTGTTGTGAAGGGCTCATAATATCTTGGAGCAAACTTGAGTTTTGGATGCTTGTCAATACTCTTTAACTTTTGCTTTTCAATTTTGAACCAAACAAAAATCATTAACTCAACATTTAATTTGTTTTCTTTTCTTATTAGCATAAGATAAGTATCTTATTTGAGTTTGTTTATTTGAATCAATGACTTCTTCTCATATCGTGAAATGGTCACAGGCTAAGGAATCAATAGAAAGTAGGAATATCGCTATCTATGATAGAAATAGGAGTTGGAAGATTCTTGCCATAGATTGCTTCAAATGGAGCTCGGTCAGTGGTAACGGAGTGAAGGATATTATAAGAGAAAAGGTAAATGTTGATCCTAGCTAGTTGGATTTTCATAGTGTAAAATGTAAGAAGATCCATAATGATTCTTTTTGTAGCTTTAGCCTAGCCATTGCTTTTTGGCAAATGTAAAGTCTTGCTTAGAGCTTAAATTTTTAAATAACATAATAAAAAAATGAGTGCAAAATGATTATCTTGGTTAAAAAGATAACTTCTAAAACGCCATGATGTGGGAAGATAGTTTTAATGAATGCCTTGGCAGCTTAAGGTGCTGATAAGGTTGTCTTACAAGGAATGTAATAAGATTGCTTACCAAACCTGTCAACTATGGTCCATATCCTATCATTTTGAGACGATGTGACCAGTAAAACCGTTATAAAGTTTGTTAAAATTTCTTCCTAGAGACATTTGGGAGTAGAAAAGGGCATCAAAACACTGCAATATCTACCATGATTGATGTTTCTTAACTCTTTGATAAAATGTTCATTCAAACAAAAATTTGGTGATATCATGCTCCATGTCATGTTGGAAAAAGTGTTATTTATATGATGGTAGTGAATTTCTCTATAAACCATATATGTAAAATTATGTATCTCAGTGATTATTGATTCTTTGAATGGGGTGGTACTGCAAGGATTCTTGAAAGAATTAAAAAAAATTAGCATATGAATATTTTTCTAATAGCAACCAATTATCCTCATGAATAACATTTCACGTACGTGAATAATGCAGATCGCTATCATATGGGTCTACGTATTGAGTCAAAAGAGTGCACATGTGTAATAGAAATATCATATTTAATTATATCAAAAGCATAGAAAGCAATAGCAAAAAATTTATTGTCATCAAGTCTATGATTCAAAGCACCAGCTACAACATTAACAAGACTTGGTTGCTATTGAATCATTGGATGAAAGTTTTGTACAAAATATTCCATTTGATATAATGATTGGTGGTTGAGGATTGGTTCACCAAGTGCTTGATAGCTTGTTGACCCATCTTTAATTAAAATATTAGATCAAGCAGGCTAGTGCTTCCAAATATTTAAAGCATGAACTATAGTTAAAACATATTAATGATCTATGATATATTTAGTTTTTTAAGGGTTTTTTGTCTACTCTTAAAAGCAATTACACAAACATTTTGTATTTATAACACATCTATTGTTGTGCCACCAACATCAGTAGTTACTACAAAAAATAGTTGGGAGATATCATGTTGTTGCAAGACTTGAGCATGGTTCAATAAATATTTAAGAGTGTCAAAAGGTTTTTGGTGGTTGGTTCTCCAATTAAAGGTAGTCTTTTTACAAAACATACTATTTAGAGAGAGAAATCATTACAAGAAAAAAATTGACAAAATTCCTATTAAATCTTCTTAGACTTAGAAAAGATCTAAATTCCTACATAGATTTAGGTATAGGGCAATCTTGAAATTTTTTTGGGTCAACACTAATGCCATCATTTGATATTGTGTGATCCAAGTAATCAATTCCTTGTTGAGATAATGTAATTTTGTTGAGGTTTGTATGCAATTTATTTCACAAAGTAAATAAAAAACAGTGCCTAAGTGCTCTATGTGATCTTGCTCAGATTTATTGAAGACCAAAATATCATTAAAGATTACAATAACAAGGTGTTGGTAATGTAGAAAAAAATTATTCATAATACATGAAAAAGTAGTCAGAGTATTAGTGAGGCCAAAGGGCATCGCAACAAACTCATAGTGCCCAAATTGTGTGCAAAAAATGGTTCATAGATATTGTTAAGATCCTCGCAAATTTGGTGATATCCAAATTTAAGATCAATTCTAATAAGCACATTGACACCTAAGTTTATCTAGTAAATCATTGACTCATGAGATGAAATAATGGTACTTAAAAGTCAATTTGTTTAGGGATTTGTAGTCAATGCACATTGTAAAGGTCTTAATTCTTTTTTGAAGAAGCAAAATAAGAGAGAAGAACCTGATCAAATGGTACATTTCCACAATTCAACTATTTATTACTGCACTTTTTTTTAATAAAAAGGGCTAGCCTATACTGTGGTTGAGGGGGTGGTTGGATGTGTATGAAATTTGTTATTTTATGATGTAAGTCACCACAAGAAGAGGAAAATTGAGAAGGATGATCGTTAGCAAAACAATTAGTAATGATGCAAGGAAAAAAATTTGTTATGTGGGAAGTGTTGATTCTTTTTCTTCAACTTCTATGACATATATAATGTATGCTTTGTCTTGTTTCCTAAATGCACATTTAGCCTATGTGTGTAAAATTAGTGGAAACATTTCAAGGGATTTTTTTTTTGATAATAAGATAGATTGATTTCTAAAAGTGAAGGACATGTTGTGTGTGTGTGTGTGTGTGTGTGTGTGTGTGTTATGGCCAATCTATGGATTAGGTTGATCTAAAATAAGTTATTATTTTTGGACTACAAAATATTATGCTTCACTTTATAATACCAATGCACATTTCAAGTAGCTTAACTTCACGTCCCTCATTATATCTAGTTAAGCACATTTCAATTCATAAGAAGATGGCCAAGTTTGGAGATTTAATTTTCTAACAAGCTGTTTATAAATAAAATCATGGGAAGTTTAATCATTCTACAACACATACAGCTCAAAACTATTTACTTGACCTTATAATAAAGCATACCTGCATCAACATACTTGTTGTTGTTCATCTCAATTTGCAAAGTTTCTTTAATCAAATTAAGATCAAAATTAAAATCATCTTGAGGTGTATCATGTTCAAGGTAATGGAGCTAATGAGCTACTAGCTTGGTTAGTAGTAGCTTGCATGTGCAATTTGATTGGATATGACTTGCTTTGTGGCATTTATGGGAAAAATAATACAAGACATTTTGTACATATCTTGATTGGGATTGTGCACACTAGGCTAAGTCTTAAATTTTAAATTTACCCCTTTTTTTTTTTTTTTGGAAAGTGAGTGCATGAGTATGATTAAAACTACATGTGTGAGGTGTAGAATATACCTTTTACATAGACAATTGTTATATAGCCACAGAGATTGACAAGTGTATGGTGCTTGTTGAGAAGAAAAAACGAGTTAAGCAATAGATTGAAACTCATTCTTAGCATCATGTGCAAAACAAATTTGCATCATATAAAGAAGTAGGATTACGAGTATGAAGCTTGACTTAAATATATCGTGTTATAATCTCTCTCCATAGTTTTGTGGGACTAAGTCCTAAGGTACATCTTCAAGCATGTAAAGAAATAAAAAGATGTAAGGTGGACCAACCCAGACAAGCATGAAGGTGGAATTGAGGAGGAAGCAATAAATAATTAGCTTTTGCTTGAAAATCAATCCATTTAGTAGGGAGATTGGCATTGTCACTGAGAGAACATTCCACCAAAGTGAAACTTTGTCAATCAAATGATTTGGAAAACACTTTGTCTTGTCTTGATCTTCCCTAAAAAGTAATAATCAAACTGACTAAACCAAGCTAAAAGAATTATACTATCTTTTCATTCGTTAAACCAAGAAACTGTGCAAAATCCACAAGTTATCTTTTGTTCCTAGCATGATTGTTGGACTTGAATGCAGCTTGAAGGATCTTTGTAATAAAATCAACTTCAACATTAACATCATGGATTTTTTTATCTAATCTTGGAGTTGGCATTGAGCATCTTGTAGAATCCATTACAAAAGATAAATTTATTTCTTCAAGTTTGCCTCAGGTAAAGGTGTCTCGTTGCCAAAGTCTTGGTTGGACTATCGCAACAAACAAAGTCCTTGTTGGTTTTTGTAGCAATATGGCACAATCAAATCAAGGCCATTATCCCCATGCAATGCTTATTCCATCTATAATGCAAGAATTTATGGAAAAATGAATCTGGTGGGCATGATTTGGGTAAAAATTATTGTTGTTTCAATATGTAAATTGGGATCTTATAGCATAAAATATGGCCCCCTCAAATAGCTTGTAAGCGTACAAACACAACTTGCAATAAGCTGTTTGGGAGAAGTTCAGATAAATGTTCTTAGGGATATCCACCCATGAGCCAACATCGTGGGAACAAATTGTAAAATAGCTCACAAGTACTGAGTGATAGGAACATAGGCTTATGGAAAACCAAGATGTATCTTGCAAATCATGGGATGAGGTTGTAGTGCAAGTACTAATCATAGCCAAGAGGAAGGCTATTTTTTTAACTATTGGGAACTAATTTTTATGGAAGGAAAGAAGATTTGGAGACAAATTTTGAGAGTCTTTGTCATAAAGCTTGGTAGTGGGAGCACCTGCTAGCAATTTAAATAAGGCGGCCTAGAATAAAGCTTAGGATAATAACTCTTGTGAAGCTAGTTCTGTAAATAATGCACATAGAAGAAGCGCCATTTTTTGAGACCAATGTAAAAGAGAGAAAGAGGGGTGGCTTGGGCACGTGCACGTCGTCTTGCTTAGATTGATATTGGTTTACATATTCGAGGAGCCTAAAATCTACAGAACCACTTCATGGTTTAAAAACCACAATTTTGAATAAGAAGGTGGTTTTTGGACAGACAAGCAAAGTTCTATGTGAAAGCTCAAAGTCCTTGGTTTGTTCTGATAAGATTTAAAGCTTGCCAGTTATTGCTAGTGGTGACAGATTGATCTTCTCGTTGAGACTTACTTTGGTTTTTAAGCAAGAAGCTCTCCAAGGAAGGTACACTTGATTCATCTCTTTTGGTAATGTGCTTGTGATGGTAATAGCATCGATGGGCTGTGGGTTGTTGGTAGTTATTCTATCGCTTGAGTTATGCCTTGTGCTTTGTTATCTCTCTTGACATGATTCACTCACTTCACTCAGTTCATTTTCCTTGTTTAGATCACTCATATTTCCCAAGGCTAGAGTTTCCTCGTGCTCACCCTTCCAATGACTGCTAGTAATGAGTAATGGTCTCCCATTTCTAGGGTCTATATGGGATAAGTAGGGGAATTCAGCAAGCATGTGTGGCGGTGGAATAAAGATTATTATTTTCATCTTTATACACTACTACATTTCACTCACAATCATCAAGCATGCTTAAGAGAAGCCTTTTAGACAAATGGATTGGAGGGTTAGGAGCTAGCAATCCAAACACATGTCCTAAAGCAGTCCTAAAGAATATGACACAACCAGCAAAAGAGGGTAATCTTGAAATTAAGCCTTGATCTATGACTTTCAATGTTTTTTTCTCCAATCTATTCTCAAATTCTACATTATCTTGACGAGAAGAATTAGAAACATTTAGGGTTACAAGCAGAGATACCTTTTGAAGCATACAGTCCTTGACTAGGTAGTATAAAGCATAGTCATAAGTTCCTCGGTCTACCTTATTGCGAGGATCACCCAATGGTATGGTCCCCATTTGCATTGGGATTTCACCTGGACAAATGGGCTCTCGCAAGTATCTCCACCCTGCATTAATAACATAAAAATGTTGTGCATTGTTGTGTGACCATAATGGTGGAACACTGTTATAGCTGGATTACATTGGGTACTTATGACGCCTTGTTCTTTTATACCATCCCAATAATGCTCCACTAGATCTTGTTTTGTACAACCATGATTGTGCACAAAAATAGCACCACATGCATCTGTATATAGACCTTAGGAATAATTGAGGGATTTACTTCAACCTGCTCCTCGAATGGACTTTGACGCATAGTCAGGAAGGTTTGATAAAAAAAGCAACCCCTTTGGTCTTTATAATATTGGACTCCAAGTTTTTGGTTGTAATGATTTAGCAACAGAAACCTTGGCCACCCAAAATCATCCTTCTCAACTTCACATATTTCCTCAACTTGCTCTTTTTGGTATTCACTTCCATCATCCAAGTACGAGTACTCTGGGTCATGTGAAGTGCTCATGTTTGCTAGCTTAAGGTGACTTCTAAGGGCAACCCTTGTGCATGAGTTTTTAATGGTTCAGATGGCGCAGTTAAAATCAAGCTTTGTGCACAAATATTGAGTTCTCAAACAAAAGTTGTAGCACTTCTGGATTCTTTTAGTGGCAGCTTTTTGGTGGGAATGATCGATGGGAACTTGAAAAATAACCAAAGTTGCAAGATAGCCTTTAAAGTTCAAGGGCATGTGATTGGCAAGGGACGGGACCAAGTCTAGTGGGAATAGGATCTAAGGAAGATAGGAGAAGAGGCCAAAACAAGAGCTAAGTACAAGCTTTAATTGAAAAGCTTCATCAAGCTATAGCTTGCATGGTAGACCTTAATGGTTAGAGGACACTAACACACATCCATGACATTCAACAGGAGACGCAGAAGACATGTGTGGTGGGAAAGGGAGCTGGATGCCCACGCATTATATGAGGTGGAAAAGGGGGCTTAGGGGAGTGGGCTAGTATTTTAGCACTGGGTGGGAATGGGGTCCAATGGCCAAGTTAAAGGTTTAAGAAAAAGCTTTGAATAAAGAACCATTAAAAAAAATTTGTTTGGAAAAGTGTCAAAATTTGAAAAAAAACCTCCACACCAGCGGTCAAAGTGCAGGGGTGTGTGGGATCACTGGAGGGGCACAAGGCCAAAATGACCTCCCCTCTCTTGTTTACTTGTGTGGGCACCGAGCAGCCAAACTCCCCCCCTCTTGTAGCTCGGGTGCAGCCAATGGGCTCTCCTTCCTCTTGTTCGCTAGCCGCCAAACAGGGCACACAGACCCTGGGGATTTAAATGCTCCCTCTCTTCCTTACTTCTCTCGTGCAACCTGTAGCAATCCTAAAGCATCTCTCTCTCTCTCTCTCTCTCTCTCTCTCTCTCTCTCTCTCTCTCTCTCTCTCTCTCTCGCTCTCTCTCTCTCTCT
>JAODKW010170825.1:0-11177 GCA_027576515.1 Dryopteris marginalis
ATTTTGAAAGTGAGTAAACACCTCACTCTTCTCCTTCATGAAATAGACCCACACCTTGCGAGTGTGATCATCAATGAACGTAACATAAAACCTGCATCCACCCATAGATGCAGTCTTTGTTGGACCCCATACATCTAAGTGTACCAACTCCAACACATTGCTGCTTACATGCTTGTCATGTGGAAAAGCACTTTTTGCTTGCTTTCCAAACTGACATGCTTCACAAACTTTCTGCATATCAGCAACTTTGAACATTGGCAACCCTGTAACAAGCTCTCGGCTTTGCATTGTTTTCACCAATTTACATAGTTTGTAAATTGTCAATTTACAACTTTGACCAAACTAAGCCCAAACAACATACCTAGTCATTTCCAAGAGTACATAGACACTATTGACCCACTCTTGAAGTGAATTTAACTCAAAAATCAAGAGACAAGGCTCTAAATCCATAGATTTGGCCAAAGGTCAAAACAATGGATTTAAAGAGTTTTGGAGGGTGAAATTGCAAAAAATTGTGCTCACATAAGTGTTTTGTAAATTACAAACCTAATTACTTGTTGTGTAGCCAAAGGTTGAGGACAAAAGGCCCAAGGACCAAATCATTGATTTAAAACTAGGTTGTAAATTTCCGATTTGCAAAACTGCCCAAATAGAGTCAACACACATGCTTAGTGAGTGCTAGTCACATATACATCCCAAATATACCACTATTGTGCAATTTGGACTTGAAAATCTAAAGATAGGATTTTAAATCCATAAAATTGGCCAAAGGTCAAAAACAATGGATTTAAAGATGTTTTGAGGCTAAGATTGCATGATTTAGTGCTCACTTCAATATATTGTTAATTGCTGACCCATTACTTCTTGTGAAGCCAGAGAATGGAGGAGAAGAGCGTAAGTTGGAAATCACCAATTTATAGCCAGTCTATAAATTGTCAATTTACAAACCAAGGCCTAGGGGAGTGGAATTCATCCAAGGCACCTAGGACACATCCAATATTCCTCCTACCTCAAGAATCACCTCAAAAGGACCAAGTGGACACCATCTAGGTAAAATCTTAAAATCACCAATTTACAGAGCACTTGTAAATTGTTGATTTAGAAAATAATCTTGGGACCACCAAAATCCTATCCAAGTAAGATTAGAGTGATTGGACCACATAATTCCACTTGTAAAACCAAGATTAGACCTCAAAAAGGTGAATTTGTAAATCACCAATTTACAACCAATCTATAGATTGCGGATTTAGAAAGTCAACCAATTTGACCCCAACATTGAATTATTTGGACTCCTATAGTCATTGTAATCACAGGGGGATCATTCCACCCAACTTTGGACCAAAATTGACCAAAGTTGAAAATCATTGATTTACTTAGTTTTGTAACTCGTTGATTTACAATATTGTAATATTTTGACATGAGCTTCAAGCCAGGCATAGATTTAAGTATTCTAAGAGTAGTGGTAGGGTTATATTTGTAAAAAAATCAAAGGCTAGTTAGAAAATCCAAATCTTAGCCTCAATAATTGCTTTATTGAAGAGTATAAAATCAACTTCTTGAAGTTATTTTTGGTCCATGCTTCAAGGGGACTCTCTAGACACTAAAGCTACTGAGAGGATCAAACATCATACTTATTAAGACCAACACTTAAGCGCGCTTGACTTTCCAGAGGCCTATGACTCAATATTGTTAGCCAAATTTGAGGGCTATTTGTGTGAACTGTCATAACGTTTGACTAGGAAGTCAGAATGACAATCTAATTTGCTAAAAAGTAGCATTTAAAACTTTCCCAATTTGAAAAAGTTAGGGTATCCAAACCCATGCCTTGAATCCTTAAGACCAGTCTAAGAGACTCACATGCAAAGTACAAGGGACCGCTAGTCTACAAGAGTTGGATCTTTTTCAATGGTACTTTGTACACCTCCCATGAACAATCAATGGAAACCACTAAAACCAAATCATCCACCTCCTACATTTATATCTCATCCAAGCAGGATGGAACCTATGCACATGGCAAGCAATAATTGCCTATCCAACATTACATTCCATGCCTGAATTTTTTTCTCATAAATCTTCAATGAGTGGTTATCAAACTCATATGGGGCCATCCCAACCACTACACCCATCTATGATGGAACCCAATTGGACGACAACAATGACTAAGAATGAGACATCTTATGATTCGACTAGTACAATTCCACCAAGTCCTCCAACTAAAACCCATTTTGATACGAGAAAACTAGCCCAAGATTTGTTGAAATATGTCCAAAATTTGGGACTGCAACTAGTGCCGATAAACCCATTATGGAAACCACACAAGAGTGGAATGTATGGAATGCATTATCCACCTCCCTATGTTCAACCCACTCAGCTCAAAACTAGTTATGGCTATGGACCTCAAGCTCCCTTGAAGTGGAATTTGAGGTCCATATTGGTGTGAAATTAAGCAAATACAAACAAATCATGACACTCGTGAGTGTCATCATCATCTAATGAGAATGCAAAGCCATGCCTCTATTGCAAGTAGTGCAAATACCCAACCAAAGTCTATGACTATCAATCCAACTCAAAAGCAAGCAGATAGACCTCAAGTTCAAGGGAGCCAAATGGATGATAAGGCATTCTAGGATCAATTGAGAAAAAAATCAAAATCTTTCTTTGAGCTTGTTTTAGAGCCCTAAACCAATTATAGACCTAATGTCATGCATTAACGCATATTGTGAGAATTCTCTCATTTCACATTTGGTAACCAATTGTCCTAAACATCCTAAATATCAAAAGAAGATAGTTGATTTGTCACCAATTGTGGAACCAGTGACACTTATTAGGGTATACTGTGAGGATTGTATCAATAAACATTATATCACTAAATGTCCTAAAAACCCTAAAAACCAAAAGGAGACAATTGACTTGGTCTCTAAAAAGAAATCTTCAATGACAAAGGAGTCCAAAATGCTAGTGAGTGTAGTCACAAGAGCACAAGCAAAACTTCAAAAATAATACATAGCACCAAGTGACACGACTACTAGAAAACAAAAGCGTTGTAGAAAACAAAAAACCTCATGTAAAAATTGGACAAGATGGAGTTGAAACCAAGTCACATCATAAAGCCCCTAGTGGATGATCTGTGCTTGCAGATGTAGTATTTGATGCTCAATTAGATGCTTATGAAGCCAGGCTTAAGCCCAAAGAGACCCTCAAAGAACAAGATCAAAAATACCCAGATCTTGCTTTAGAAAATAGAAAGCTAGACATGTTCACTAAGTTAGATTTGATCGTTCAAGAATACCTTAAAAAGTATCATGGACATGAGAAGATTAACGAGGAAACATTGCCCGCAAGCACTATGATAAATGAGACCCACAAAGAGCCACAAACTAGAGAGTTTTCTACAAATATGTTGGCTATAAATCCTAGCAAAATGATCAACCCAACGTGCATAAAAGAACCTGCATTATTACCAAACACTCAAATACCAAAAGCTGACAAGCTATGGGCTATGAGATTCTAGGAAAACATTAGGAAAGCTAAAGATGGAGATCATTCAATCAAACAAGTGTCTATAGAGGAGCTAGACCTTCATATGAATCCTATAGACTGGGATTTCAAGTCCATGAATGGAGATATAGGATTGGAAAATTCAGAGGATAGCAAGGCTAATACACTTAAGACTTTACCGTCTTATATGGGTGATTTCAAAGCTAAAATTGACATTCAAACGCTGATTTCTCATTTCAATGCTATTGCACCAAACCTACATACACGTAATTTGCAGACTATTTTGTCTACATTGATTAGTGTACACTGGCATTAGCAGAATTGCTTAGGATACAATCAAAAGTATGAAAAGATTTAGGCAAATGTTTAGATAGAATGGGTATTTGCCAGCAAATCAAATTCCACATGAAATCTTAGAGCCTAGATAGCCTATAAAGATGTACAAACCAATCCTTAGAAACAAGGTCCGTGACTATTATGAAGGTGACGATGGAAGTACAACTTTGGCAATTGAATATGACAGCCACAAGGCCTTACCAATGCTAGATAGTGGAGCCGGAGTAGCCATAATGACCAAAGAAACATGGCAAAAGTGGGGAAGACCATCTCTTGGACAGACTAGAATGAAATTGCAACTTGCACATGGATATATTGAGAAACCTTTAGGTCTTTTAGAGAAAGTGATAGTCAGTTCATGTAGTGTTTAGTACACACATGTATTTGCAATTGTAGACTTTGGGAAGACACCAACTTATGATATTAGTTTAGGTAGACCTTTTATAAGGCAGCTTAAAATGATTCAAGATTGGGTTTATGACCATATCTACTTACGGCAAGAAAGTGCAATCACAAGAGTAAATTTTCAAAATCACTCTTTTAACGATGTAGGACAAACACCTATAGATGATTTTGAGTTGGGAACAACCATGACTAGAATGAATGTAGATTCAGTTCCTAATTCTAAAGCCTACATTTGGATGTGAGGAGCCTACCAAATAAGCAGTATCACACCAATATCCTGTAGCTGTGAATACTACACCTTTGATTGAGCTTCTTGCAACACCAAAACCAGAGGTTTGGAGAACTCCATTAGGGAAAATGTGAGGTTAGTTTTTTGCCTTTTAGAATATAGAGAGAGAGTGCTCTAGACCAATGAGAAGAGAGCTTTCGTTTACGGAATTCATTTTCTTAAAATAGTTTTGCAGTTTAGAAAATATGTTTAAATCCAATATACGTACCTTAAAGGTCACAATGGTGTCATTTTCTAGAGAACTAGAAGCTAGAAAGTACTCATAGAGGTGTCATTTTCTAAGTGTGGCTTTCTAGCTGTCATTGTCAGTCCAATCTTTTTTCCCTCTTTCTCTCTTTCAAACTCTCTTTTTGACTTTCCCTCCTCCTCTTCTTCCCCTCTCTACCTCTGTTCCTTTGCTATGTGTGGCTATGAAAGCTCCTTCCCGTTCTAGAAGCTATATTGACTCTATAGTTACATTCAACATATATAACAATCAAAATCAATGGATTTCTCTTAGTATAAGCAAGGGAAGTTGGATTATCATGCAGCAGGAGAAAAAGAAGAAAACAATCGTCGAGTAATAATCAATTTTTGTCTTGTTGGAAAGGAAGAGTGAGACTTCAGGGCTGCTTCAAGTGGAAAAATAGTGAAAGAGGTATTGGTGCAACATGTCTTCATGAACAAGGAGCTCCATCTGCAAAACAGGGTACCCACAATCTTTCTTTGCATAGACCAAATTGTGAGTTTTTCTTTCCTTTGTTCCATACTTCTTCATGTTTCTATGTTCATTAGATATTATTAGTGAGATAGGTTATGCTACTCTTTTAGATCTGTACCCCTCAAACATTGAAGAATGGCAGCCAGTAGAATGTGTTATTGATATCATTAAGGTTATCCATGCCCATGTGGGTGAGGAAATGTACAAGGGAAGAACCAAAGGATCACTTGCAAAAAATGGAGTGTTTTTTAATGACCATTTCTACAATGCTCCTACACATTTTGGGCAATGGGGATCTCTTATAGAGCTTCCCTTGCCAGGGTTTTGCAGTGGGGATGGCAATCCCAGCACAAGTGAGAGCTATAGGTGCAAACTTTTCTATGAGATTCAAAAATGTTTGAAACCAGGAATCACCAGCAAACAAAGTAGAATAATTATATTTATGCCTATTACTGTATTCATAGACTTTTTCTCTACTATGGATGTGAGGGTTTCAAAGACAATGCTCTCTATAAAATCTGCCAAAATGGAAGATATTTGGGAGTTTGTGGATGAGGTTTGGGATACCAAGGTGGAAAATGGGATCATTTGCAATGTGGTTGAGGGCTTTGTGACTTGCAAGTTCATGCTTTCTACACAAAACTTCATCATGACATTCTTTTATGCAAGATGGCATACTGTTGGTGGAAATTTGGTTCCATTAGATCAAAACATGGAGAACTTTTTTGATGATCCTATCCTAGATGTTGATGTGTGGTTCAACAATGAACTTCTCACCATTGTAAAAATAAGATCCTTGTGCACCTTGCATCAACTAAGAATGGACAAGGCTCCAATGTATACTACATACATATACAAAGTGAGGAAAAATTCTAAGTGTACAAAGAAATATTGAATAGATGAGGGATATATACACACTCTTGATTGTATGGAATGAGGAACAATTCACAAGTGACAAAGTCAATCCTTGTTGTCCACCTCCTAAGGATTGACATTGACCCTTCCACTCTCAGATAGTGAGATATTGATGGATCTATGACCTCCATTGTGGGACTGCATGCATCATCAACCTGCCCATAAGCATTTGGTTATTAGTTCCACTGGTCATTTGAAAAGAGTCATTGTAAGCTTTTACAAGGTTTACATTATCCTTCAATTGAACGCCTTGCATCCTCTTCTCTCTCCTTTGATAGCAACTTGACCTGTCTTCTTGGAAATAAGCTCAACACAAGAATCATCAAAGAAAACACCAAAATTGTTATCTGTGATCTGAACCACTGATAACAAGCTTCTAGACAACTCAAGAACATAGAGAATATCTTTGATTGTAACAGATGAATCGCCGGCTGAAAATACTAAGTCTCCCACACACTCAGATTTAATAATATTTTTATCTGCAGCTAAGATTGGAAGCTCTTTTACCTGCTGATTTTTCAGCTCATGCTTTGAATTTGTCATGTGAGAGGTCGCACCGCTATCAACCATCCACTCAACTGAGGGAGTTGCATGTTTGTAAGCATGCACTTCTATCGGGAATACAATTTCTTCTATCGGGAATACAATTACATCTTTAGAAATGCCTCTCTCTGCGGTAGAGGCCTTCCCTTTGTCCTTCTGATGTTGCACAAACCTCTTCTTTGAGAAGAAATTGGGAGCAATATGCCCCTTCTTCCCACATTTATGACACGTTAAGTGCCGATGCGTAGGATTCTTACGATAGGCTTATCGGAAGAAGAGGGTGTAGAAACAGAAGAAGAGAATGAAACCAAAGATCCCTTCTTGTCCTTCTTTGCATGTTTGCTTTTAGAAGCAAAAGCACCTCACATATCTCCAGTCTTCCCAATTTTCCGTTCATCTTTGTCAAGGATGAGAGTCACCAAAGAATCGAATGACAGAGGTGATTTCTTCAAGGAAATGGTATCTACAAAAGATTCTCATGATTTTGGAAGCTTTGTAGAGTGAGTTCCCTGCCAGAAAGCACACTTCCAATAGCAGCCATCTTATCTTTTAGAGAGATAAATTCAGTCAGCTTATCTAGAACAGATTCACCTTCTTCAAAACTTAATTTCTCAAATTGCATTGAAAGACGAATTAACCTTTGATCGAAAACCCATTCAAACCTTGCATGTAAGGCCTCCCATAATTCTCTGGAAGTTTCCTTCGATCCAAATTGTGTAGCCACCTTCGTTGTAAGATGGCATACGCATGTTGATCTTTGAGATCCCATGCATCTTGTTCTGGAGTTGGCTCCAAGTCTTCATATTCTTCTCCCCCAGCACCCGAATTAACAGGCCGCACTCTCCTCCCAGTAATGTACAGCAAACGCATGCCTTCAATATGGGTTGAACCGTATTCTTCCAACTCACAAAATTCTCCTCACCGACAAGCTTTGCATCTTTGTCAATGGACCACAAGCTTCCTTGAACCGCAGTGACAGCAGATGAAGAAGCCATAATTAAGGAGTAATTAGGAGAGTATTAAGGAAGGAGAGAGAGAATCTAGGCTCTGATACCAATGTTAATAAGTGTACTAGCAGAATAGAGTAAAAGAGCACACTTAATTAGCTCAAAAGAGAAGTAATTAACAAGATGCACACACTTGAAAATCAAAGAATTAAAATTCAGCTCACATGCACTTAATTAAATTACTAATTATGTGACTAATTATGCACAAATCTTTGAGAGAATCAAAAGTATCAAATTCAGCAATGTATTAATGACATAAAAGGAGTAATTACAAGCTGAATACTATCAGATTTGATGCATGCAATAGTGTGTTGCTTCTGTATCAAAGCATGTGAGTGATTAGATTAATTAAGAGGTGATTAGCTGCTAAAAACAAGGTAATTATAGTAGCTTAGTCAAGGCTGAATTTAGATAATTATAGAGTAATTAATCAAGATGATTAATCTCTAGATGATAGAGTTGATCACAAGGTGCAGGTAGAGTCTCTCATCACCCAAATTGATGGAGAAATGAGAGAGATATAGCCAACAAAAGGAGGCGCCCCAGTTGCATGGGAGAGTGGAGTTCTTTATTTAGATCACCTGACACTTGTCAGCTGGTTGATGAGTCACTTCAACCATTCACTTTTACAACTTATTTAAACCTTCTAGCTTAAATAAAAAACAATCAGATTAAAGAAGAAGAAGAGGAAGTTTATGGGTCCTACGAGCAAATTGAGGAGCTGATGCAACCAAAGATGTTGAAGCAAGAGGTGATAGATAGTATGTTTTACTGAGATCCTTGATCCCAACAAGAAATACATCCATTTCATCCTCCTCTTGCATAACTTTGGACTCTAGCTCTTTACGCAAATATGCAATGTATGCCTCATTACAACCTGCATCAAAGAGCCTAGTCTATCCCAAGAATCTTTTTCTGACTTTGCCAAACAAATGTGGGGAGTGAGAGCATTTGATAGAAAGCACAATCAAGGCATGAGCCTGCGCATCTCTACCATCCCAAAGAGACTGCTTAGCAGTAGGCATCACACATCTAGCAGGAGCTTTGCTAGTACCTACAACATCCACGACATCATCTATATCCTCAGAACTTGGCCTTACATCTCTGTCCTGCACAATGTTCCAAACGCCCTTTGAGACCAAAACATGATGCATCATGTATGCCTAAAGCGGGTAATTGTCCCCATCCAACTTGTCATCAGTAGACACGTGCGGAAAACATCATTTGCTACTGTCAGCCATTACCATTGATTGTACCTGATGTAAAAGATGCCTATATAGAAGAAAACCTGTACGGAAAAACTATAGGCAAAAAAGCACAACCCACACAAGACTCAAAAGCACCTATTTTGCTGAAATGTGTAGTGTCAAAAAACCTACACAAAATGATAAAATAGCTTGTGGTGCAGTACTGGCAGTAGTGGAAACAAAGGCCAAAATGAGCCCGAAGATATAATGGACCTGTGAACTCTCACCAAACCTAACTTGAATCGGAAGAGGTGAACCCGAGGATGCTTGCGATGCTTCCCGAGAAGGAGAAGCCTACTCTGATACCAATTATTGGAAAACAAGCTTGCAAGAATGCACAAAAGATGAAGTAGAAGCTCAAGGAGCGCACAACACAGAGGAGTTGTATTAGTTAGTGTGAAAATGAAAAGATAAGTATAGCCCTAGCTGGATGGACGTATATACAAGCCAGGGGAAAAAACCTTTTAAAGAGGGAAAAGGAACCCCGACGGTCCTAAGTAGTGTGTTCACACACATCACAACCATAATATATGGTAACAAAGTTTGGATGCAACCCAACTTCCCAGTGTTAATAAGGTTACCACATTGTTGGCCCATTTACGTATCATTTTGATGTTAAATAGATAAGCGTCCGGCAAATCGTCATCATCTATTCTTATTGGTAATTCCCCGTGTGTTAGTCTAGAAAGGTGATCAGCTCTCAAATGAGTTGTTCCCTTCTTGACAACAACTGTGAAATCAAATTCCAAAATAATAATGAACCATCGTATAATTCTACCAGTATTGCAAGGTTTATTTACCAAGTAAAGCAAGGCTTGATGTTCAACATAGAATACAAATTGATCAGCCAATAAGTAATATCTTAACTAGTTCACTGAGTGTATCATACCCAAACCTTCACATTCAATTGTGGTATAATTCTTTTCCATACTATTTAGTTGTTGGCTGGCATAACAAATTGGAAAGTCCATATTGTTCTCGCTCGGTTGAGCTAAGATGCATCATATATATAGCATAAGCACTTGCATCAACATACACATGAAAAATCTTTGTCCAATCAGGTGTTTTTAGTATAGGTGCAAAGATCAAAGATTTTTTAAGCTTTTCAAATGATTCTTCACAGTCTGGTGTCCAAACAAAAAGAGTGATTAAATTGTAAATAGGTCTAGCAATTATAGCGTACATGTAGATAAATCTTTGATAATATCCATAATGACCCATCAAAGCTTGAACTTCTTTAACAATTGTTGGTCTAGGAAGCTCAAAAATAATCTTGATCTTTTCCATATCTGTGGATATGCCATTCTTGGATATAACATGGCCAAAAGAATTTGCCCTGTCCCAAACGATGAAAACACATTTTTCAGGGTGTAAATATATCCTATACAATCTACACTTCTCAAATACTTTTTGAGATGCGTGATGTGCTCTAATCGTATAACCAAATGAATGCAAAGATCATCATAGATTTCCAAGAAAGCTCTAAGATATTATTTGAAAGCATGGGTCATTAGTCTTTGAAACGTTGCTAGAGCATTGGTTAACCTGAATGGCATTACCCTGTAAGCAAAAATTTCCCATTCTATTGCAAAGGCAATTTTGTGCTGGTCCTTGAGCTTAATCGTCAATTGATTATAACCAAAAAATCCATCCAAAAAGCTGTAAGCTTCTTTTCCTACAACCCTTTTCAATACATGTTCAATGGTAAGGGATAATAGTCTTTGATGGTGGATGCGTTTACCTTTTTCAAATTGACGCACACTCTCAATTTTCCATCATTTTTTGGGACTACCACGATTGGTGACACCCATTCAGTGTGTTCAATTTCATAGATAAACTTAGATTCCTTCAATTTATCAATTTCTTCTTTAATTTTCTTTGCAAAGGTCTTGTTATAGGTGTATGGCCTTTGTTTGCTTAGTTTTGCATCAAATTTCATAAGGATAGTGTGTTGGCAGATCCCTGGGTCGACACCCTTGAGATCCTTGTAGGTCCATGCAAACACATCCTTATATTCTCTTAAAGTGGCTATCAAAAGCTCTTCTTCCTCGAGAGTTAAATTTGTGGCAATGTAAGCAGGTTTTGGCTCTTCCATGGCATTGCTAGGTTAATTTTTTGGGCTTCTTCAGGTCCATCATAGGATGTCCCTTGTTCAGTCTTCACACACATGGGTTGTTGTATGATTACCTTCTGTCTTGGATAGTGTATTTTTCATAATGAGAGAGCTCGCTAATGCC
>JAODKW010171934.1:0-11173 GCA_027576515.1 Dryopteris marginalis
GGGGCTGATTTCACAATGAAGACAAATCATTAGAGTTTGAAGTATTTTCTTACTCAAACTAAGTTGTCAGAGAAGCATATGAGGATGGCCAATTTCCTCTCCGTATTTCATTTTCAGATCTTGCATACACCAAGAAAGAAGAACGTAGTGGATGATTTGCTTAGCCGCAAGTCATTTAAATGTCATTTCTATGTCAGGTAATCCTATTTTATAGCCAAAGTAAAGAAGCTAAGAATCCATGATCAAGAATATCAAAAACTTCTTAAACTAGTCAAAGAAAGAGATACAAAGATGTTAGATCAAGGATTTATGGTCGATGATGAATGCCTTTAATTCATGCATAGGCTATGCATTCCGATGGATTACAATTTGAATAAGGCCAATTTTCATGAAACCTATAATAGGCCAACTGTAAGACCTCTTGTCTATGCAAAAATGTTACTTTTTTTATGGCATATCTATCATTGGAAGGGATTGACGAGAGACGTTCTATGTTACGTCAAGGATTGTCTAAAATGCCAAAGTACTAAAGCTCAAAAGGTAAAAATGCCTAGTAAAATCCAACCCTTGGATATTCCCTAGATGAAGTGAGAATGCATATGTAGGACTTTATCATAGGTCTTCCCAAGAGGCTATGACTCTATAATGGTCATAGTAGATTTTCTTACTAAGACGGCACATCTCATTCTAGTCAATAACGTTTTCAAATCTTTACCACAGTGCACCTCTTTGTTAAGAAAAATTGGGTTACCGAAACAGATTGTAATTGATCATGATACAAAATTTACCTCTAAGTTTTGGTCTTTCCTTAGTTCAACAAGCTATTGGAACCCACCTATGTTTTCGCATTGCTTATCATCCTCAAGATGATTTTTTTTTCCAGAAAGAGAGATTTAATATTAAAAACACCTCAAGGACAACAATGTTAAATACAATTGAGGTATGGATAAAACGATATCACCAACCAAAGAAAGCTTGGCAATCCCGAGCTTGAAGCTCTTAACGGACTGCCATAATCTATCACTTTTTACATTTGATCCTTTCGGATCTCCTACGCTCTTTGTCAGGAGGCACCTTACAAGAATCTACCAAAGTAGGAAAGGCCTCCTCATAAGAGGAGCAATCTCCGGATGTACTGGTGCAAACCAACTCTAGCACAAGACTCGAGCTCGATACCTCTGATCTCCGAGCACGTCTTCTTCTCTTCTTTGCTTCTCCTTTTCTTGCCTTTCGAAACTCTGGTCTACTTTTACTTTTACTACCCACCGTCTCTGATGACTGAGGTTGTGTCTCTCTAACCTGCTTTGTAACCTATCCTTGAGAGGGCACCTTCCTAGTGCGCTCTACCGCCAAATGACCTTTCCGTCCACAAACAAGGCAATGGCCGAGGAGACCTATGAAGAAAATCCTCTGCAAGATGTCTCCCCCATGAACACACGAAATAGAGATAAATTGTGGAGGATCCTTCACCAAACACGGTGATAGCACAAACCCCAGCGAAATCGAAGCTATTCTATCATCATCTGGCAACAAGCTATCACCCACAACAAAGCCAAGACTATGTAAACTCTAAGAGTAGCCCTGTAAATCTCGTTGTAACCACGAGACCAGCTTCCAAACCCGCTAAGTCCATACCTTGTGACCATCTATCAAGAAAGCCCACAGGGCTCCTTGCCAAGACTTTGCTGGCTTGCTCTGCTATCTCGAATTGAATCCTAAAAAACCCTCTCCCAAGATGGGAGACACGCACAATCCTGAATAGAACATCGATTAACCGCGCTTGCAGATAATTTAGTACCAATCTGCAAGTAAAATATGCTCCTACTATCTTGCAAACAAGCGAACATGTGAGTCTTACCAAATTGTGCATGGTATGTAGTGAATTTGAGGAGAACGTGACGCCGATCATTGACAGGACTCCAAACGGAGAGAGAGCCAAAGGATACTCTTCTAGATCGATTCTCCTAGAAGGAGAGCCAATGCCAACCACGTCAGGGGTCTCTGATACAAGTGTGAAATCCATCGTTGCACCTTAATATGGACGTGAGGGCAAAGCGAACGCAGCGTAAAGAGGGGGGACGAGAAGATAAGCCAACTGGTGGGCGAGAAGAACGAAGACAAAGCGAAGAAGAGCAAAAGGAGGTGGAGTGCAATAGGAGTGCCGCGAGGTGAGCAACGCACTGCGGGTGCGACCAACAAGAGGTGGGACAGAGATGCGTGACTATGGGCATAGCAAAAGTCCTAGTGTTCCATTGTGAACCCGTAAGCTCCTAATGGATAGACAGAATAAGTGGATTAATTCAAAGATATCCTCTCTGAATTAATTCACTTATTCTATCTATCCACCAACACTTATTATGTCTCTGAATTAAGTCAGAGAGGATATCTTAAGAGCCTACTGTAGCAGAGAAAATCAAAGTTGGATTTAGTATTGACCTTTGGTAGAGTATGCTTAGAATGCATCTTATCTAGGTAGAATCTCCTAAGGAGATGCTTGAAAAAATGGATGATGAACTTCAAGTTGTCGACAATTAAAGCTACTCAAGATCCTCAAAATCAATTTACAGACACGAAGATATCAGAAAAAATGCTTATCAAGGAAGGAGAGAATGTAATTTTGAGAGTACGACCAAAGAAGAGTGTTCTTTATATTTTGGTTGGTACAAAAAGCTTATTCCAAGATATTGTGAGCCTTATGAAATCATCAAATGCTTTAGTAAGCAAGCCTACAAATTAGACTCACTAGAATATCTCAAGGTCCATGATGTATTTCACATCACACTCTTAAAGCCTTACTTCAACAAGCAAGAGGATGTGATCCATGATGATTAGGTAACCATGTCATCTCAAGGAATTTTAAGACCTCAAGTGAATAGAATTTTGGACACCCACAAAAGGAGCCTATTAAGTAAAATCACTAGGAAGCATCTTATCTAGTGAAAGGATTACCATGAGGAGCACGCCATGTGGGTATATAAAGTCAAATTACAATAGCTCTATCACTACTTATTCTCAAGGTAAGGACATCTTGGTTTCATTTGAATGTAAAGTGTCTGTTATGGACTTCTTTATAAATATCACATGCTCTTAAATTTTATGAATTTCCAAATCTATTTCTACTATTAAACTTGTGCACATTACTATTAAACTTCTGCAATGTGCACACATTTAAAGCGTTCATGGATAACCTTTATAAAAATACCTTTAGTACTTAATTTATTTCAATCTATTAGATAGAGTATGGATCAAAAGTCAAAAAAATTAGAAATTTCTAGACTCTTCTAGAAGTTTCTATACTAGATTATTCTAGAAGTTTCCAAAGAACTAGATTGATCTAGAAAACTCTAGAGTAGAAGAAAGATATCACAAGGTGTGGATAAGAGTTCAAATGGAAAATGAGTGCTTCAAGTGGGAGGATGAGACTCACAGATAAAGCCCAAGGTCAAATACAAATATACAGATATCAACAATATCACCAAAAAAGGGGACTTAAGTGATCACAAGTTCGAAGCCCTTAAGAGACTACCTGATTACAACTTCAAACTTTACATTTAATTTTTTCAATTCATCTGGGCTGCTTATTAGGAGGCACATTACAATATTCTAACATAGTAAAAGTTGCTCAAAACTATCTCCATGTATACTAGTAGTAACCTGCTCGTGTGCAAGATCCAAGCTCAAGAACGATGGGAGGACAAAAGAAGAGGGAGTGTCTTTCGTCTATAAACTTGCAAATAGCTTAATATTTTTTATCTCAAATTAAGTCTTCTTCTCTTCTTTGCCTCTCTCCTTGCTTTTTGTGCATTTAAATTGTTCCTACCTTTACTACCACACTCTCTACACTTAGTTGGGGATGTATCCCTTGCTTGTTCTACTTGTCCTTGAGAGAACATTTTTCTAGTGCAATTTGCCTCCATATGACCTTTCCACCGACATACAAAGCAATGGCCAGGGAGCCCTATGAAGAAAACTCTCTACAAAATGTCTCTCCCATGAGTATATGAAATAGAGATAAATTACAAAGGATTCTTCACTAGAGAGGATAATAGCACCAAGCTCAACGAGGTAGTCTTGTTCTCATATGGCACCATATTGTCATCCACAACATAGCCAAGACTACTTCTGATTTCTTGTAAAAAGATGTGAATTCTAAGAGAAGTCCTAGAAATCTCATTGTAACCACAAGTCCAGCATCCATACCTATTATAATTCTCCTTGCCAAGATTGCGGTGACGTGATCTACTAACTCAAAGTGTACCGTATAGAACCCACATTCTCAACCATAAATCGTGCAACTACGCCAACAAATAATCATGTATCGCTAGAAAAATAGGCTACTACAACCTTACAAACAAGTGAACTTCACTCAAGTTGTCATACCAAATTGTGCATACTACTTGTAGATTCAGAAAAAAACACAACAATCACTAAAACAACAATAAACGGTGGTGAGTCTTGGCAACAAAAGGATCTCGCGACTTTGGGTCAATTCCTTGGAAAGGAAACGGCTACACTCTCCATAATTTGAAGCTCTAGATTGTTGGTCATGCGAGAAGAGGTGTGTGTGTGTGTGTGAGATTTGATTTGATTTGATATTCACGTCCACGGGGGGCCAAAATGACCCATGGGACCTTTTAGACATTCTCCTCTTTCGAGGGTGTGTTACTCGTGTGACTTTTTAGTGTCTTCTGTGAGTGTTTTGTGGTGTTCTAGTATGCGGGCAAGATATGTCCCGAGAGCTGTAGGGGAGGGGTCCGTTTTTGAGAGCAAATCGGCGAGAGTATGGCATCCGTGTATGAGCTGCTGAAAATTAGCTCGAATATGTGCGTATGCTGGGCATTCTAACGTCACATGTGCTTCATCCTCAAGGGCTCGCATAGTACATGATGTGCATATTCTTTTCTGAGCATCAATTTTCAGCCAGCCGCCTGTTTCTATCTTAAGCAAGTGTGATCTTGTACGCATCAGAGTTATGGCTTTTCTTGCCATATGAGGCATAGGCGTTTGGATGTGTACTTGGGCTTCCGGCTTGCTTGTGCGGTAGAGCTCCCAGTATTTTGTGTTGACATGTTTGCAATAATATTCGAACTTGGACCGATGTGTGGTCGTTCGCCATTTATTGTGAAGGCATTCAAGTAGTGCTATTTCAAAATTCAGCATACATTCCCCTTCTTTCCCCTTGACAATGGGCATGTCCACATATGCCTCTACATTCCATTTTGCAAACCACTTCCTTATGTCTTGGATAAGGCTCGATGTTAAGAATTTACTTTTCTTAGTCTTTTGTAGTGCACATCCGGCCTTCCATGCTATGTGGGGGATTCGAGTGGAGGGCATCAGTTTAACTTTCATAATGTATTTAAGCATTCTTTGCAGGGCTTTCATTTCGAGAGGTCGTTTGCCTGTTTCCAAAAGCAACACTGAATACGGTGTAGTTTTTTTGACTCCCAGATGTCTACATAAGAACTTCTTTTGTATCTTTTCAATCTCATTCCATGTGTGGGCTGAGATACTAGCTCCCCAAATTTCTACTCCGTATAGGATGGCCTGTACTACACATGTCTCAAATATAATTGCTTTAATTTCCCATCTCCTGATGACTTTTTGTGTACACATGTTTTCAAGTTGGTAATATTTGGCATGCCCCACATCAATTCTATTTCGTGCGCATTGTCCCCAAGCATAATTAGACGGTATATCCATTCCCAAGTACATAAAGCTGTCTACTCTTTCAATTTGCTTCCCTTGGTACATGAGAGTTGGCTGAATTTCCTGTTTTTTTTGAGTCCTCACTAGCATAAACTTCGTCTTGTTTACATTGATTGAGAGCCCCGTGTTTTCACAAAAGGTATGCATGGCATCTACCAGTTTTTGAAGAGATACTATATCATGTGCAAAAAGAGCAACATCATCTGCATATATGAGTAGCAGAAGTGTGAGCATTCCGATGGCCGGCCCATCTGGTTCTTCTGCGAGTGCCTGGGGTATGTAGTCCTCAATCTGGTCTATGCATAGCCCGAAGAGAGTTGGGGATAAGGGGCATCCTTGTTTAACTCCCATGTTGCTTGAGAATTCCTTGGACAGACCTGCATGTGTTTTTAGCTGGCATATAACTCTTTGGTAAAGATGTGCCACTGCAATTCTAAGATGGAGTGGAACCCCAATACTTTCCATTCTTTGCCATAGGCCAGTTCTCGGGACCGTGTCGAATGCTTTTGTGAAATCAACGAAACAACAGTACAAGGTTTTCCCTTTTAGCCGGCTCTCTTCCATTAAGACCCTGAGTGAAATAAGGTGGTCAATTGTACTATGCTTGGGTCTAAAACCTGCTTGTCCTATTGCGCGCTTGCCATTTGTTTCTGCCCATGAGCTTATGGCTTGTTCTAGAACACTCCCCAGAAGTTTAGACATACATGAGCCAACTGTGATGGTTCGGTAATTAGTGGGCTGATTTACATCCCCTTTTTTGAAAAGTGCTTTTATCCAATTTCTTTGCCAGTCTGCTGGCAGCCCTTGTGTGATTGCCTTATTAATTAATCCATGTATCCATTCCCGTGCAATGTTGCCTGTCCATTTGAGCATTTCGGAATTGAAGTGTAGCGTATCGGGCGCTTTACCATTGGCTAATTTTTGTATGCCTTTGGTCACCGTTGTGAAATCAAAAGGCTCTTCTATTGGAATTTCATGACGCATATCTGGCATCCCCTGTGCGTCTTCATGTACATACAATTGTTCCACATATGCATACATGTCTTCTGGACTTATGTCTCCAATAGTGTCCTGCCGCTTTCCTTTCATTTTCAGCCATTCCCCCTTGGGGTTCTTTTTGAAATTCGCTATGGCCTGTGTTTCAGTGTGCAACTCATATTCTCTTCTCTTCCTTCGCTTGAGAGTATTGTAGATCTTTGCTAAATCTACCCATGCATTGGCTGTTTGGGGTGTCAACCGCAACTGTTTCTTTGCATTTTTACATTCCTCATCGAACCAGGGGTTGTGTGGTAACCCTTTCCTGCTCTTCCCTTTTCCGCATGTTTTCCCCATTGTTTCCTCTAGTGCTTCGCATAATGCATGTTTGAAAATGTGCCAGGTGTTTTCAATGTTAGATGGCATACATTCTTGAGCAAGTTTCCTGTCTAGGCATGCTGCATATGCTTGCTTCTTATCTATTTGCATCTTATATGTCCATGATTGGGGTTGGGGCTGTTTTTCCTCAAATCGAGCAGGTATGTGCAGCCATACATGTATTGGTGTGTGGTCTGAGCTTGGTGATCTGTTTCCAATAGCGAGATTATGTACTATGTGGGACGCCTCATAGGAAACCAATACATAATCAATAGCACTCATGCCCTTATTGGCTGTATAGCATGTACATTCCCCTGAATTAGCAAATCTTTGTGCTCCGTTCAAGGCTAGGAGTTGCAATGAGGTCATCATACTAAGCAGAGCCACGCCTTGCGGATTTGTCATTGGGTCCTTTGAGCATCGTTTCCATATGGGGTCTATTACATCATTCTTATGCTCCATTTCCGGTGTTGTCATGAAATCGACCATTTGCATTTGGGCGTGTGCTATCCGGGCATTCATATCTCCAATAAGCATAACCATTCCTTCCTGTGTATATTGATTAATGTCTGCATACAAATCCTCAAATGGATTGTTTTTCTCAATGTTGAAAGCACTATAAAATGGTGATTCCCTGTGTGGAATATAGCACCCGGCGATGAACACGGGTTTTCCCCCTGTTGCAATTTTAATCCATATGTACCGTTTATGAGCATCCTTTTTGCATACGGTGATCACTTTTTGGAGCTCTTCTCTGTACATCACTGCAACCCCTCCTTGACCTCTCATTTTGGTACATGGCATCCATAAAGACTGTGTTACATACCCTTCGATGTGTGGGATTCTACAGGTTTCGTGCTCCCACGTTTCCAACAAGAAAAGTACATCTGCTTGAGGCAAAACTTCTGTAAGGCCTTCCCCTTTATGCCATGGGAAACCTCGGCAGTTCCAGCTTGTCACTTGTAATTTCGTGGTCCCATGGGTCCCGTCTCGTCATTTTTCTTCTTCTTTTTCCTCGGCTGAGGGTTCTTTCTTTTTAGTGCGTGCTTCATAAGCTTCCCTTCTTGCTTGCTGTTGACTAGGTGTTCTATCTTCACTGATGTAGAGGGTGCTCCCCTGTAGGTAAATGCGGGCGTTGTCGAGAATTACAGTTCTCTTACGTGCATCCAGCAGTGTGCATACGATTGCTCGGTTGGTATCGGGCTTCTTCTTGCCGACTCTGTGTGCCCCATATACTACTACATCATGCATGCCAAACTTGGTTGAAATCAAGTCCGTGATGTCCGTGTTCAAGGTGAGAATCTTTTCCGTGTCAGATTCGGGGATACCCCGAATTACTATATTCATTTTCCTCTTCTCTTGCTCATTGTACTCTTTGTTCTCTTTGTCCTCCTCATTGGCATACATTTCATCACCCATATGCGTAGCAATCTGGTTGGGTTGTCCGTTTCTTACCATGTTTGCCCAAGAAACCACATTTCCGGATACATTCTGTGGTCTTTCACATATGTGAGCAATTTTTTCATCATGTGTAGTCAGAGCATCCTGTGTCGTGAGTGTTTGTTTAGTGAAAGCTTCTTGTAGTTCTTGTATCTGTTCGTCTTGTCGAATGAGCCGCATGTCGTGAATATGAAGTTTATGTTCCAAATCTTGATTTTGTAATGCAAGAGTTTTAATCTCCTCGCTTTGCTTCATGATTGTGTTTTGCAGGGATGTGAGAAACCCCCAAATGTCCTGCATTGAGCATGTGATCGTGTTTCCACCTGATTCTTTACCTGTACCTGGGTTTGTACCTGTTTCGGCTTTCGGAGATGCTCCCTTCGGAGGTGCCATTGTGCGTGTTGGTGATGACCGGACCGAAAGCCCACTCCTAGATATGCGGAGATTGACAGCTTCGTTCATGCAGTTGAAACTGCATACATTGCCTTATAGTTTCAATGTTGTGTTTTGCTTACTGTATGTGCTGCACTTTTTTGCAGGTCACGGCTGGTTGGGCAAGGGGTAGATGGGCATGATGGCGAGCGAAAGAGCAGGGCAGTGATGTTGTAATAGCGAGCAGGTGAGCATGGGGCAGGTGTGCGCGATGGCGAGCAGGGCAGTGGAGTAGAGCATGGGGCAGCTACAGACGCGATGGCGAGTAGCTGCAAACGCGACCAGGTGTACAGACGCGACCAGCTACATAGGCGAGAGAGAGAGGTTATGTAGAATCAACATGCAAAAGTTGCATACCTTCAAGGTACACTTAGCTGGCCTCCCTCCATAGTATGCAAGGATTGGAACTTGAGTTTGTTGGCTTCCAAGTGGGAGAGAAAGAGAGTGCGTGAGCTTCTTCTAAAACACACCCTTCCATGCTGATCGCATGCGCATCTTGAGAGAGAGGGAGAGTTTTAATAAAATTCCCAAAATTGGGATTTTGTCCTCTAAAGTTGCCGGCCTCAATTTTAAATAAATGTGAACACTTTTAATGAGTGACCTTAGTCCAAATCTTATAAATGGGCTGCCATGAATGTGAACCCATTTATTTTACTTCTAATCATCATTCCTACGCGGGCACTTAACACTTGACGTTAAGCTTTGCCATGAGAGTCTATCTGCACGCACAAATTATGAAAACTCAAGCAAATGCACACATTGGCCTTTGTGTATACCCAGGCGTCCCCGGACACAAATAGGCCTTAAAATATTTATTTAAAAATACATGCATTCTCATGCATGAAAGACAGCATACAATGCATGACATATTGCAAAGTTGCATGTAATGCATTGTACACTGCTATGGATAGAATCCCATCTCATCTCTTGTACTTGTTACATGCTATTTGGCTCTCGTAGATCCATCGAAAGCATGTACTACACAATGTGCAAAGATACCTGATTTGTGCTTATTAGACTTAGAGTACCGTCTGGCTCGCACAGATCCATCAGACACACTCACTAGTCTCTTTCACTTGGTTCTCGTAGATCCATCAAGCGGTCATTGTCACACTTGGCTCTCGTAGATCCATCGCGGTTATTGTCACACTTGGCTCTCGTAGATCCATCAAGCGGACAAACTTTCATTCACTTATTTTTAAATAAATAAATAGTGCTGGAAAATAGGAGATGTAACAGTCTTCCAATTTCTAGATGCATTAGGTTTTACTGGGTTCTTTCCCCACCCTTCATTGTACTCATCATCTTAGGAGTTTTGTCCCCAACCATTGTATTCTGACTCTCAAGCTGTATTTGTTTCAGCAATAGAAAAGGGAATCAACCCTGTCTTTCAAAAAGAGATCAACAAGATATACACAAACTGATCAAGTCTGACACACGCAAGTACTCCATATGAAACAGATTTCTGCAAATGTTTTCTCAATACATGTGCAAACCCCCTAGATCAGTCACTTGCAGCAAAAGAAAGTATTATTCCTCCACGAGAAAACCACAAAGACCTGTAGAATCTAGATTTCCCCGTAAGGTCGTAAACTTGCAAACTTTACAAAATGCCCACAAATTTGTGCATACACCAGTGGAATGTGTCAGATGTCCGTCCATGAACATGTAAAATGTCCACAAATCCATGTGACCTATGACTTGTAGAACCTGTAGGGGCTGAAATAATCCAAAATTTTCAAAATGCCCAAATCTTTCAGAGTGCAGAAGGGGATTTGAGGATTGCCGGGAAAGATTGATTCTATAAAACTCAAAGACCCCAAACTTTACAGGTAAGACTTCTGCATCCCGTCCCCCTCATTCCCGTCCCCCACAGCATTTGCCGTCCCCAACAACCGGGACGGCCGTCCCCTTGTGAGGGACGTCGTCCGGGACGTCCCCCCAGAAATGGAACGCGACCCGCATATAGGATGTGCCGGAATGGGCGATCCCGCATCCCGAGACGGCCGTTCCCTGTGACTATGATCGCAACACCTCCTTCCACAATTTAACCAAATGGCCCACCAGAGGAGACTCTGAGATATGCACAAACTATGAAACATTTAGACCATTCCACTGAGTTGTAGAAATGTGTGCCTTCTCACACACAATACCCACATCTTCCAAAAGTGCAGCCACCATTTCAATTCAAGACTATGACTCAGTACAAAGCCTAAAGTAAAGCCCACCTTGCAAGATA
>JAODKW010174153.1:0-11161 GCA_027576515.1 Dryopteris marginalis
AAAACTAAAGTACATGGTCATAAAGTGTACAACCAAAATGTGCTAATGAATAATACTAAAAATTATTCTTCTTAGTCTTTGTTTTTGTCTTCGACTTCATCTTTGTTTTCCTCTTCCATTTCCGGGTCATATTCACCTTCACCTTCACCTTCACAATTGACAAATGTAGTTCCTTCTTGTGAAGCCTCCACAATCTAAACATACAATGAAAATCTTTAGTGCAAGAACATACAATGATAACCATAAGCATATTACAATTGTATAGATTTATGGTAAGACCGTTACCTCATGTGCATGTCTTTGATAACGCTCCATTGAGAGGTCATATTGTTCTTGGGTGTTGGTCTCATTCTCCAAAAAGTAATCCCAAGTCTCTTGCTCAATGTGGTATAGGCGGTAATGAACTTTTGCCATGGTTGGACGCCGATTCATGACTTGCATCTATTTAAACCATTAGAGCAATAAGAAGACATAACTATGAGATAATTTTAAAAAATGTATTATAAATTATACAATCTTGAAAAGAGAAAGGTGTACTTACAAATCTGTATTTCCAAGCATCCTTGCCACCCAATCCTCAATGTGTTGATCTAAACCTCTACAATTGTGATTGATGCGCCGCCCTTTGTTGTGGTAACTAAATGCCATCATGTATCTCCTTCAATGCATACTTCCACTCCACATTATAGACACCATTGAGAGGTAAAAACAACTTATTTTATTGATGGCCACTGCCTCCCTTTCTCGGTGACGAATGTGAGATCTCTTATAATTGAGAAAACTTTTTATTTTCTTCCTAGCCCAATCATCACTAAAGCGGTATCTTGGTGGGTTCGAGAATCGTTGATGTAAAACACCAACTTTATATTCATAATTTTTGGGTCTTACCATTTTAAAAAACTATTGCTATACATCAAAGTTGTGAGTTGACACATTTGATTTACTACATTGGTCCCACAAGCATCTAAGTGTGGCCCACCAGTGTCATCAAATATGTCATAGTAAGCCCCCTCTTCATTTGGCTCATTGTCAATGTTGTTGAGAATGCAAGCACTACCATTGCAAGGAAAAAACCATGTTCCCCCCTTGCCCTCACTAGATGAATGACAACGGGTGCCTGATGACCGTCGTGATCCAGATCCTATTGTTTGTGGATGTGAAGGGGTAATACTAGGTGCCTGTGTATCGGTAGCGCTAGAACGTTGTGATCTAGATCCTATTGTTTGTGGATGTAAATGGGTAGTACTAGGGGTTTGAAGGATACTAGTGGGATAAAATGGTAAGGGTGTTTCTTGAGATGCAATTGCATATGAAATAGGGATTTAGAATTTTTTGTAAAGGGGTTGTGGATAAGAAAGTTTTGATATATGGTGAGGAAAAAGGTGGTGTGAAATTATTCCCAATTGTGATAGGCGTTTGGGACTATGTGTCCTAAATATCCTCTATGATGCGCATCTATAGCTCTCCAACGCATCATTGACCTCAGGGTTAGAAGAAAGTGTCCCCTATAAAAGTGAAGTAAATGAACAGGTTCACTAGGGAGAGTGGAAGTGCACGGGCCACCATTTATTGCAATTATTTCTTCATCATAACCATAGCCCGCATTGAGTAAGTCTTGTAATATTTTATTGCAATGGACTTGATAATATGACATTTTAACTACACAACCAATGGACAAATAAACATAAATTAACTAGCCAAGATGTAAAAATGCATAAGTTTAATTAAACAATAAACGATAAATTTAGGAACAAATTTGAAAAGCTAATGTGCATGTGCAAATGATAACTAGTAACTAGCAAGGTTGGACAATGCCCCATTCTGCTTGGAGAAGGTTCCTAGCTCCCACAACACTCGTTCTTACTAAAGCCCAAGACACCATCTCCAGGTGAAGAGGGTAATAACAATACGGGGGCCACCCACGTTCCTTCAACCCATGTACAAGGGGATAACCACTCTGGATCCTAGCGCACTCATTATTATAAGCGCATTCTCATTAAAATTCATAGTACTATTCATTAACTTTAATTCATTGAAAAAGGGTTCATTAACGTTCATACACAATTCATTAACTTTAACGTATTTTTAGTGCTTAGTGGTAAACGCTATGCGCTAAGCTTTATGTATTATGCACTAGTTCTATACGTTGTGTGCTATGTGCTATTTGCTAAATTCTAAACATTAAATGCTAAGTGCTATGCACTAAGCACTATGCGCTATGTGCTATTTTCTAAACGTTATGCGCTAAATGCTAAATGCTAAGCGCTACGTGCTAAACACTATGCGCTAAGTGCTATGCATTGTGTGCTATGTGTTATGCGCTAAGCACTATGTGTTAAGCGCTATGAGATAAGCGCTGTGATCTATGTGATATGCACCAGTGCTATATGCTATGTGCTATACGCTATGTGCTATACTCTATGTTCTATGCACTATGTGCTATATGCTATGTGCTATACTATATGTGATATGCACTAAAGCTATACGTTAGTGCTATATACTATGTGCTATGCGCTAAGCAATATGCTCTAGCGCTATACTCTATGTGTTATGCACTAGTGCTATACGCTATGTGTTATGCACTAGTGCTATACGCTATGTGCTAAGCACTATGCGCTAAGCACTATGCAACATATGCTATGTGCTGAATGCTATACGCTATGTGCTATGCACTAAATACTAAATGCTAAGCACTATACGTTGAGCACTATGTGCTAAGCACTATGCGCTATGTGCTAAGCATTGAACGCTAAGCACTATGTACTAAATGCTATGCACTAAATGCTATGTGCTATGCGCTAAATTATATTCCCTAAATGCTATGCACTAAATACTATGCACTAATTGCTAAGCACTATGTGCTAAATGCTAAGCGCAATGTGCTAAATGCTATGGGCTAAATAGAAAGCGCTATGCACTAAGAGCTATGTGCTATGCGCTAATAAGCTCTATGCTCTAAACGCTATGCACTAAGCGCTTATGTGCTAAATGCTAAGCGCTATGCACTATGCAGTAAGCGCTATGCGCTATACGATAAGCGCTATGCGCTAAGTGCTATTCTCTAAATGCTATGAGCTAAATGCTAAGCGCAATGTTCTAAATGCTATGCGCTATACAATAAGTGCTATGCGCTAAATGCTAAGCGCAATGTACTAAATGCTATGCATTAAATGCTCTGCGCTAAATGCTAAATGCGCTATGCGCTAAGTGCTATGCACTAAGCGCTATGCTCTATGTGTTATGTGCTAAACACTAAGGGCTAAATGCTAAGTGCTATATGTTAGTACTATATGCTATGTGCTATACTTTATGTGCTATGCTCTAGGTGCTACACGCTATGTGCTATGCGCTAAGCGTTATGTGCTCAGCACTATGCTCTATGTGCTATGCGCTAAATGCTATATGCTAAGTGCTAAATTCTAAGCGCTATGTGCTAAACGCTTAATGCTAAGCGCTATGTGCTAAATTCTAAGCGCTATGTGCTAAACGCTTAATGCTAAATGTTATGTACTTGCGCTAAATGCTATGTGCTATGCGCTAAATGCTAAGCACTATGCACTATGCGCTAAGCGCTATGCTCTATATGTTATGCTCTATGCGCTAGTGCTATACTATATGTGTTATATCCGCTAGTGCTATACTCTATGTGTTATGCGCTAGTGCTATACGCTATGTGCTATACGCTATGTGCTAAATGCTATGTGTTATGCGTTAAATGCTATGTGCTATGCACTAAGTGGTATGTGCTATGTGCTATGCGCTATGTGCTATACCCTAAGTGCTAAATGCTAAATCCTATGTGCTATACGCTATGTACTTTTTGCTTAATGCTATGCGCTAAACATAAAGAAACAAATTACATTTTTCTACTCTCAAGGACTATAAGGCTACTAGCTAAGAGTGCCTATGGAGAGAAGGAGATGAAATGAGAAACGCTAAGTATCTAAAATAACTCCACTTTCAAGAAAAATCATAAAGAAATAAATTATGTTTTCCTACTCTCAAGGACTACAAGGCTTATAGCCAAGAGTGCCTACGGAGAGAACGAGATGATTGGACAAGTGCGAAGAGTGTAGAAAGAAATTAGAGTAGAAAGAAATTAGAGTTGCACAACAATATATAAATATGCGTGCAATAAGGAGCCACATACCTGTTAGAATGAAGAACGAGAGTGGCTATGCTTGTTGTTTTTTGAAACCAATCTTTGCAATGGTACTCCACTCAATGAAATCTAAAACATCAATAAAAGCTATGTAAGAGTAGGTGTATGCATGTGTGTATGTATGCTATGTGTGCGCTATGTTCTATGTGCTATTTGCTAAATGTTATGTGCTAAATGCAAAATGCTAAGTGCTATGCGCTAAGCACTATGCACTAAGCGCTATGCATTATGTGCTATGTGTTATGCGCTAAGCACTATGTGCTAAGCGCTACGCACTAAGCGCTATGATCTATGTGTTATGCGCTAATGCTATACTCTATGTGTTATGCACTAGTGCTATATGCTATGTGCTATGTGCTATTTGCTATATGCTATGTGTTATACTCTTTGTGCTATGTGCTATGTGCTATATGCTATGTGCTATATTATGCACTAAAGCTATACGTTATTGCTATATACTATGTGCTATTGCTATATACTATGTGCTATATACTATGTGCTATTGCTATATACTATGTGCTATGCGCTAAGAACTATGTGCTATATACTATGTGCTATGCGCTAAGAACTATGCTCTAGTGCTATACTCTATGTGTTATGCACTAGTGCTATAGGCTATGTGCTAAGTGCTATGTGCTTAGCACTATGCACTATGCACCATACACTATGCGCTAAATGCTATACGCTATGTGCTATGCGCTAAATACTAAATGCTAAGCACTATGTGCTAAGAACTATGCGCTATGTGCTAAGCACTGAACGCTAAGCACTATGTACTAAATGCTGTGCACTAGTAAAGGCTATGTGCTATGTGCTAAATTATATTCCCTTAATGCTATGCACTAAATACTATGCACTAAATGCTAAGCGCTATGTGCTAAACACTAAGCGCTATGTGCTAAACGCTAAGCGCTATGTGCTAAATGCTATGCGCTAGATGCTAAGCGCTAAATGCTATGCGCTAGATGCTAAGCGCTATGTGCTAAATGCTATGTGCTAAATGCTAAGCGCTACGCACTAAGAGCTATGTGCTATGCGCTATGCTCTAAAAACTATGCACTAAACCCTATGTGCTAAATGCTATGCGCTAAATGCAATAAGCGCTATGCACTATACAATAAACACTATGCACTAAGTGCTATTCTCTTAATGCTTTGAGCTATGCACTAAATGCTATGCATTAAATGCTATGTGCTAAATGCTAATTGCTATGCGCTATGTTCTATGCACTAAGCGCTATGCTCTATGTATCATGCACTAAAAACTAAGCGCTAAATGCTAAGTGCAATATGTTAGTACTATATGCTATGTGATATACTTTATGTTCTATGCTCTAGGTGCTACGCACTATGTGCTATGTGCTAAGCGCTATGCGCTAAGCGTTATGCGCTCAGCGCTATGCTCTATGTGCTATGCACTAAATGCTATATGCTAAATTCTAAATGCTAAGTGCTATGTGCTAAATGCTAAATGCAAAATGTTATGCACTATGCACTAAATGCTATGTGCTATGCGCTAAATGCTAAGCACTATGCACTATGCGCTAAGCACTATGCTCTATATGTTATGCTCTATACGCTAGTGCTATACTATATGTATTATATGCGCTAGTGCTATACTCTATGTGTTATGCGCTAGTGCTAAAATATGCTATATGCTATGTTCTATACGCTATGCACTAAATGCTATGTGCTATGCATTAAATGCTATGTGCTATGCGCTAAGCGGTATGTGCTATGTGCTATGTGCTATGCGCTAAGCGGTATGTGCTATGCGCTATGTGGTAAATGCTAAATGCTTTGTGCTATGCGCTAAACACTATTTACTTTTTGCTTAACGCTATGCGCTAAACATAAAGCAACAAATTAAATTTTCCTACTCTCAAGGACTATAAGGCTACTAGCTAAGAGTGCCTACGGAGAGAAGGAGATGAAACAAGAAATGCTAAGTATCTAAAAAAACTTTGCTTTCAAGAAAAAATCATAAAGAAATAAATTATGTTTTTATACTCTCAAGGACTACAAGGCTTATAGCCAAGAGTGCCTACGGAGAGAAGGAGATGATTTGGACAAGTGCCAAAAGTGTTGAAAGAAATTAGAGTAGAAAGAAATTAAAGTTGCGAGACAATATATAAATGTGCATGCAATGGATCCACATACCTTTTAGAATGAAGAACAAGAGACGTTATGCTTGTCGCTTTCTAAAAGCAATATTTGCAATGGTACTCCACTCAATGAACACTAAAAATCAATAAAGCAATGTAGGAGTAGGTGTATGCATGTGTGTATGTATGTTGTGCACGCGTTATGTGCTATGTGCTATTCGCTAAACGTTATGTGCTAATGCTAAGTGCTATGCGCTAAGCACTATGCACTAAGCACTATGAATTATGTGCTATGCGTTAAGAACTATGTGCTAAGTGCTATGCAATAAGCGCTATGATCTATGTGTTATGCGCTAGTGCTATACTCTATGTGTTATGCACTAGTGCTATACGCTATGTGCTATGCGCTATGTGCTATACGCTATGTGCTACACTCTATGTGCTATGCACTATGTGCTATATGTTATGTGCTATACTATGCACTAAAGCTATACGTTAGTGCTATATACTATGTGCTCTGTGCAAAGCACTATGCTCTAGTGCTATAATCTATGTGTTATGCGCTAGTGCTATACGGTATGTGCTAAGCGCTACGCACTAAGCATTATGCACCATACGCTATGCGCTAAATTCTATACGCTATGTGCTATGCACTTAATACTAAATGCTAAGTGCTATGCACTAAGCACTATGTGCTATGTGCTAAGCATTGAACGCTAAGCAGTATGTACTAAATGCTATGTGCTATGCGCTAAATTATATTCCCTAAATGCTATGCACTAAATACTATGCGCTAAATGCTAAGCACTATGTGCTAAATGCTAAGCACTATGTGCTAAATGCTATGCGCTAAATGCTAAGCGCTATGCACTAGGAGCTATGTGCTATGTGCTATGCTCTAAATGCAATGTACTAAATCCTATGTGCTAAATGCTATGTGCTAAATGCTAAGCGCTATGCACTATGCAATAAGTGCTATGCGCTATACAAAAAGTGCAATGTGCTAAGTTCTGTTCTCTAAATGCTATGAGCGATGCACTAAATGCTATGCACTAAATGCTAAATGCTATGCGCTATGCACTAAGCACTATGCTCTATGTGTTATGCGCTAAACACTAAGGGCTAAATGCTAAGTGCTATATGTTAGTCCTATATGCTATGTGCTATAATTTATGTGCTATGCTCTAGGTGCTACGCGCTTTGTGCTATGCGCTAAGTGTTATGCGCTCAACGCTATGCTGTATGTGCTATGCGCTAAATTCTATATGCTAAATGCTAAGCGCTATGCTGTATGTAATATGCACTAAATGCTATATGCTAAATGCTAAGCGCTATGTGCTAAATGCTAAATTCTAAATGTTATGCACTATGCGCTAGATTCTATGTGCTATGCGCTAAATGCTAAGCACTATGCACTGTGCGCTAAGCGCTATGCTCTATATGTTATGCTCTATGCGCTAGTGTTATACTATTTGTGTTATATGCGCTAGTGCTATACTCTATGTGTTATGTGCTAGTGCTATACGATATGTGCTATGTGCTATTTGCTATGCTCTAAATGCTATGTGCTATGCATAAAGTTGTATGTGCTATGTGCTAAGCGATATGTGCTATGTGCTATGTGCTATGCGCTATTTGCTATGTGCTATACCCTAAGTGCTAAACGCTAAATGCTATGTGCTATGCGCTAAACACTATGTACTTTTTGCTAAATGCTATGCGCTAAACATAAAGCAACAAATTACATTTTCCTACTCTCAAGGACTATAATGCTACTAGCTAAGAGTGCCTACAAAGAAAAGGAGATGAAACAAGAAACACTAAGTATCTAAAACACCTTCACTTTCAAGAAAACATCATAAAGCAATAAATTATGTTTTCCTACTCTAAAGGACTACAAAGCTACTAGCCAAGTGTGCCTACAGAGAGAAGGATATGATTGGACAAGTGCCAAGAGTGTAGAAAGAAATTGGAGTAGAAAGAAATTAAAGTTGCGTGACAATATATAAGTGTGCATGCAATAAGGAGCCACATACCTATTAGAATGAACAATGAGAGATGCTTTGCTTGTTGCTTTTTGAAAGCAATAATTGCAATGGTACTCCACTCAATGAACACTAAAACATCAATAAATCTATGTATGAGTAGGTGTATGCATGTGTGTATGTATGCTATGCGTGCATGTGTGTTTTGAAACAAGGCAAAACACGGAGTTTTAAAGAGAAAGAGCGGAGAAAGAAGAGAAGGACTCAAGATGAGGACGAGGAAGACACGGCGGGAGTGGAAAGAAAGCACCATTTTTAAGTTTTTTACCAATTTTAGGAAATCTCGCTTAAGTGCATTGTAATAAGATGATAAGCCAAAAGCCGGGCTTGTATGAGTTCTTCCTTGTAATTTTGCCAAGTCTATTTAGTTATTTTTAGTCACATTTGAAAGGGCCATTTGAGGGCTAAAAAACTATAAAATAATGTGATGGGATGGAAAAAGGGATCTTTTGAGTGCATTGTTGAGCGCATTGTTGAGTGCATTGCTAAGTGTAGAGGCTTTGGCAAAGAATCTCTCACTCTCTCTCCCTACCTTATCTTGATTAGCCACCATGCTTAGGTTAAGCTTACACTTAAGCATTGTAATATTTTGATTAAGAAGTAATGGAAGGCTTTTCTCTATCTCTACTCTTCTCTCTTTGATGCTATTCTAATCATGCTTAGTCTTTAAGTATTGAAGTAGCTTAATCTTTGAAGTGTTAACTTAATCTTTCATTCATTTAATGCACATAAGTCTTTAGCTTAAGATTGCATGCTTGCTTTGAGGGTTGGGAATGACAAATGGGTAATGCATGCAATTAATGAGTGTTTAGCGTGCTAAGCTTGACTCTATGTACTTACAAAAGCAATAGTGGGCTATAGATAATGCGTGCCAATTAACAAGGCTTACTCTTCATTAAAGATAAGCATTAGGGAATTATGGGAGCTCATGAGGACGGGTGTGAAGCTTAATCCATAAGCTTATCCATTTGTTAGAGTAGATAGAAGTAGCAAACCAAGAGTCACTAACTCATTGCTTGCTAGAAGATATTCCTTTGTTTGACACACAAAGTTTCTTCCATGAGCTAGCCGGGTTGAGTTCCTTGCCTACGATTCCTTTTCATAGGAGTGTTGGTGTATTACCGCTAATGCAATGGTAGCTCCCGCACAATGGCGCCACTAATGAGGAGCGGAGACCTAAGCTAGGGAATCCCATTGGATTGCATTGGATATTTGAAAGCTCCATTGGTTGCAAAACCATTGGATTAGGTTGTTGGATTTAGTAGGGAAGCCTAAGGTCAATATAGATTAGAGTATGACTAAGGCTATTAAAGTTCTTGTTAAGTTGTGGGTTCTCACAAAAATCACGGTTGAGAGTCTCCCGCCACCAAGTTTATTAGCTTTCAATTGTGTTGTTGTTACATTTTTCATTTGCATTGTGTAAGTATATCATAGGCATTGCAATTTCAATCTTTTCAAGTGCTTTTTTGTTAATCTTTAGGTTAGCATTGCTTTAGGAAAATATAAGTTTTTGACTAATTTGTGGGTAGTGCATTATTTTATCTTCAGCATCATTAATGAAGAGATTAATTAGAGTTAATGCATTGTAAAATAGCATTGTGTATACACTCATATGCAATAACATTCATGACAAGCATTAGTGCAATACTACATTGATATTGTACACAAGTTGATTTTTATTTAAGGAGTGTGTGTGTAGTTGCATTGGGGGTGTGTATGCAACAATGATTTAAGCATTAAGGAGTGCATGGAGTTAATTAGCATTGTTTATGCGCATTTAAGCATGGTTCAAGCATTATAGAGGGCAAAAAAGTTGATTTAGAGCATTATTGTCAATTGAGCCAATTGAGTTTTAGGAAAAGAGCTGCAATCTGCCAAAAATTGCAGGCTACTGCCAAATCTACTCTCTGTTTACTCCATCTACAGGGTAAAAGAAAGTGAGAATTTGGATCTCTCTTCTTTACAGCTGAGGTATAGGCACCTGCCAAAACCCCTATGGGACTGAGAATTCTTTCAAATCAGCTATTTTTTGACCCTGTAGTAGATGGAGTGATTTTAGGGCACATCTGGCACTGATATTGCAACCTTGGTTAGTTAGCAGTGATATACACTCCAAGGGCTAGCCACAACAAAAAAATTAGCTCAAATACCTTGTCGATGGAGACCCTATTGATGGAGTAAATAGACAGCAATTTTTTTGCAGCAACTGGTCACAGACACAGCCAACATTTTAGTTACACTGTCATCAAGCTCTTATATCAACTGAAACATGCTTTTTTCAGGCAAAAAACGCTCTAGAACGCTAAGTACACCTCTTGCAAGCAAGTTTCAACCCATTGCTTGTACGGAGAGGTTGTAAAAGAGCAAACAAGGTAAAAAACAAGATTTTTATCATGTTACATGTATCCGGCATTGCTGAGACCTGCATATGGCTCTAAACTGCATTTGGAACCGTGCTATACTCTAGAGCTTTGCTCGAGTACGTACATCCTTGAGCTTAGCTTGGATTTTTACTTGGCTTTTGTCAACTTGCACGCTCTCACTCTTGAATAGCATCGAGAAGTGATTGCATTAGGCTTATAGCGTTGTTATGCTGCCACAATTTTGGTAACATTTGGCCGCTTGACGTCCAGTGTTAGCGTAATTAAGGTCATACTTAATTTGCATAAAAACCAAGTATGAATTTGCAAACAAGGACATACAACCATATTGCAGCCATGCATCCACAAACATATCTACAAACTAGAAAAAAGTAAATAAAAACTAAAAAGCCAAAAAGCAAGAAAATAAAGCAAAACAAAGGCTAAGTCAAGTCAAAGGAACATTCAATCATTTTTCCATAAAAAGACT
>JAODKW010175262.1:0-11160 GCA_027576515.1 Dryopteris marginalis
CCATCACATCATAATAAATCACTTTTTCCTCCATAAGATTAAATCGACGTCTAACCAGCACCGTATTAGGAATATCATCCTTGGGTTGTTCTTTTTTAATAACATGGAAAAAATTTCCTCTCTCATACTCATACTCGTAAAAGTATGGAGGAACTTTGCCTTGGTTGTTATGGCTCTATGTTAGCGAGACGACTGGCTGATTGCCAACATTGTGGCAAGCATGCTGGTGATGATTATGCCCCATTTACTGATGTTGTTGTTGCACTTCAGGGATGTATTGTATGCCCTACTATTGTTGCACTGTTATGGTGGCTACATTTGCTGGCCAAATGATGTTTTTCGATGTTTGCCTATTTAGCATTGGCCGAATGATGTTTTCCTGCTGAGCATTGGTCGATTGTTGTGTTTGAAAAAAATTAGCTAAGTCTGTTGTACTGGTGTCTGTGAAGCCATCTGAGCATGCTCCTGTTGGGTTGCCAAACCAACCCCATTTAATCCATTGTAAAGGCAGTCTAAGGTAGGATGAGTAAGTGAGAAGCATATTGAGCATCCACCACTCAGAAGAGTACACTCCTCCGCATAATGGCCATGCAGGGGGAATTTTGTGCACCGCACCCCAGGTCAAACTCGGAATACACCTCCTATTGCACTTGGCCTAGCCATGCTCATGGCGCTGGTTCCTTGTTGAGCCATCATGCCCGCCAAGATCCTAGTTGGCCATAGTTGTGGAGAGTACCCTGATGCCCCAAACATCTACACATGTGCCCCTGCAAACCCAAAAGGGTCGACAAGACTCTTGTGGTTTTCCTGAGATACTCTTTATTGATCGCCAATTCTACCATGCCATTCAGTGTTGTCGTCTGCAAATTCTATGTCAATGGTGCTTCGGGATTATCCAGCCCCCATATGAAGTATTCACAATGTAGAGGGATAGTTGGTTGCTCTATCAATGGCAGTCGATTCAGCAATCTACAAAATTCAATGGCACACTCATAAATTGATCTGCCTCGTTGCTCTACCATAGTCTCCATCATAGTAAGCGGCATCAAAACATGTGTGTTTGTACGTTCTTAGTGAAATGTGACCAAGAGCTCATCCTTACCTTGATCGTAAGTGGTAAAGTTCCCAACTACATACTACGCCACCCATGCTTTTACTGGCCCCATCATTTGAGACACAAAATTTCTCTTCATGGCCAGTTGCTCTATTGTAGTAGGGACAGCACGATCAATGCATGGGTAATTGGCCAAATAGGCTTCTTCAAATAGTGTGCAATGTTTGTCAAGATCCTCGATGGGACCGCCCAAAAAGAATTAATACTTCAGCCCCATCCCTTTTCAAACCAAATGAACACTAATTAATGGAAGTGGTAGGGGTGGGGGAAGTGCTAGTGGTTGTACCATGTGTCCTTGGAGTGCTCGGGGATGATTGGCCTGGTACTCTCGATGAACGAGAAGAAATTGCAAAGTTACTGGCCCTAGTGGAGGAGAACAAGGAAGGAGATGCATGTGGAAGAATGATGATCAGCAAGCTGTCTGTAAATGAAACTGCCTTTGGGAGAGAGAGGATTACCCGGTAAATTACGACAAGGGATATTAACCAGTGTACCAAAAAAGAGGGTTCTACCTTGAGGTTGATTGGAGTGTACAGACTCCTCAGTACCACCTTCTTGAAAACTATTCCCTTATGCATCAGCGTCCCTCGATGCCTGATTCTCCCATCTCCGACGTTGCCTTCGATCCGATTTGACGGCTTGCTCATACATGTGTGTCTTCATCTCAGAAAGTAGTATTATCCTCGTCTTCTAGGAGGGCATATTGGAAGACCATCGGCGCACTAAAAAGGCCAAAATGTACCACTTGCGGCATTTTTTGCAATACACAAGTTGAATAGAAAAAGGGTGTGTTTTATTCATGAAAAATTCACAAATAAGGAGTTTTTAAAATAGGCCTTGAACGCACGTGATATAAGGGTTTACATAAAGTGAACCCCCCGAGGCGTTCCATATGTACAAATTTGGGATTTGGGCCCACTCATTGGCACATTATGTGTTGGATGGAAATGAAACTCTACACATGGGTCCATCCCATCCCCATACACACTCGTGCAAATTTTCATCCCTATCGGAGATCGAATGTGCCATCGCTAGGGACCAAATCCTCATTTTTTCCCAACACATACATGTGCGTTCCCGACATACAAATTTTGGATTTGGGTACACGCGTTGGAGCATTCTGTGTTGAATGACAATGAAAATTTTCACGTGGGTCCATCCCATTCCCATACACACTCATGGAAAGTTTCATCCCTATTTGACACCGAATGGGCCATCGCTAGCGACCCAATGCCCATTTTTTCCAAACACAAACAAGTGCATTCCCTACATATAAATTTGGGATTTGGATGAACACGTTGGCACATTTAGTGTTGGATGGAAATGAAACTTTGCACGTGGGTTCATCCCATCCCCATAAACACCTCTGCGAAGTTTTAGCCCTATCTGACACTGAATGTGCCATCGCTAGCGACTAAATCTACATTTTTTCCTAACACAAACATGTGTGTGCCCTCCTACAAATTTGGGATTTGGACACACCCGTTGACACATTACATGCTGTATGGAAATGAAAATTGCATTGCACATGGGTCCATCCCATGCCTATATATACGTGTGCAAAGTTTCATTCTTATTGGAGACTGAAAGTGTCATCGCTAGCGACTAAATCCCCATTTTTTCCCATCACATACATGTGTGTTTCCTACATACAAATTTTGGATTTTGGTGCACAGGTTGGCGTGTTCGATGTCAGATGGCATTGAAACTTTGTACGTGTGTATATCCCATCCCCATGGAAATGCGTGCAAATTTTCATCCCTATCCGAGACCCAATGTGCGATCGCCAATGTGCGATCGACGAAATCCCCATTTTTTTGCAACACAAACATGTGCATTCCCTACATACAAAATTGGGACTTGGTCCCACACGTTTTCACATCTGGTGTCGAATGACAATGAAAATTTGCAAGTGGGTCCACCCCATACCCATGGAGACCCGTGAAAAGTTTCATCTCTATCCAAGATTGAATGTGCCATCGCTAGCGACCAAATTAATTTCCCAACACAAACATGTGTGTTTCCTACGTACAAATTTGGGATTTCGGCATACGCGTTGGATTATTTGGTGTCCGATTGTGGTTAAACTTTGCATATGGGTCCATCCTATCCCCATGGACACCCTTGCAAAGTTTCATTCCTATCCGAGATTGAATGCGACATCACTAGAGACCAAATCTCCATTTTTCCCCAACACATACAAGTGTGCTCCCTACGTACAAATTTGGGATTTGGGCGCACGCGTTGGCCCATTCGATGTTGGATGGCAATGAAACATTGCACGTGGGTCTATACTATCCACATGGACACTTGTGCAAAGTTTTATCCCCATCCGACACCAAATGTACCATCGCCAGTGCCACTATCCCCAATTTTACAACATAAATACATGCGTTCCCTACGTGAAAACTAGAGATTTGGATGCACGTGTTGGCATATTCGGTGCAGGATAGCCATGAAACTTTGTACGCATGTCCATCTCATCCCCATCGATGCCCCCCGGGGACTTCACCCTTATAAAAAGTTGTTTATCACGTGCGTTCATGAGGTATTAAAAATCCCCTCCACTAACATGTCACAATATAATAAAATGACCCCTCTTTCTTAAGAAACTTACAATCTTTTTTCAAAATTGGATAAAAAACCCCCTCTTGTATATGTTAACGTGTAACTTTTTTGAAATAATTTATCCCTCCAATTGAACGCACGTGCTACACTTACACTTTTTAGGTGAAGGCTTCGGGGGATGCCCGTGCAAAGTTGCATCCCCATCAGACATCGAATATCCCCATTGGTTTTTGTAATGAACACGTGCATTTCCAAACGGAAAAATTGGGGATTTATACGCACGTGTTTATACTATCCCCATCAATATACGTGTAAAGTTTCATCCCTATCCGAGATCGAATGTGCCATCACTAGCGACCAAATCCCCATTTTTTTCCAACAAAAACATGTGTGTTCCTTATGTACAATTTTGGGCCCATGCATTTCCACATGCAATGTTGTATGGCAATTAAACTTTCCAATTGGGTCCATTCCATCCCCATGGACACATGTGCAAAGTTTCATCCCTATCCGAGACCGAATGTGCCATCGATAGCGACAAAATCCCCATTTTTTTCCAACACATACATGCACGTTCCCTATGTAAAAGATTGGGATTTGCACGTGGATACATTCCATCCTTCTGGACACCCGTGCAAAATTTTATCCCTATCTGAGACCGAATGTTCCATCGCTAGCGACCAGATCCCCATTTTTTCCTAGGACAAACACCTATGTACAAATTTAAGATTTGAGTGCACTTGTTGGCACATTCAATGTTAGATGTCAATTAAACTTTGCACGTGGGTCCATCCTATCCCAATGGACATCCGTGAAAAGTTTCATCCCTATCGGAGATTGAATGTGACATTGTTAGCGACCAAATCCCCATTTTTCCCAACATAAACATGTGTATTCCCTACAAAAAAATTTGGGATTTAGGCACATGCGTTGACATATTTGGTGTGGGTCCATCCCATCTCCATCGACACTGTGCAAAGTTTCATCCCCATCCGACAATGCATGTATTATCGCGAGTGCTCCCATTCCCATTTTTAACAACACAAGCACGTGCGTCCCCTATGTGAAAACTGGGGATTCGGACGTACTTGTTGACACATTTGGTGTTGAATGGCCATAAAACTTTGTATGCATGTCCATCCCATCCCCATGGATGCTCATGCAAATTTGCATCTCCATTGGACATCGAATGTGTCATCGCTAGTGCCTTTATCCCCATTTTTTTTGAAATGAACATGTCCATTCCCTACGTGAAAATTGGATATTTGGACGCATGTTTTGGCACATTCAGTGTCAAATAGCCATGAAAATTTGCACGCATGTTTAACCCATCCCCATGGATGCACCAGCAGAGTTATATCCCTATCAGGGACCGAATGTGCCATCTCTAGCGGCCATATCCCCATTTTTTCCCAACGGAAACATGTGTGTTCCCTATGTACAAATTTGGGATTTGGGCCCACGTGTTTCCATATTCGGAGTCGGATAGTAATGAAACTTTGCAAGTGGGTCTATCACATGGTACAAAGTTTCCTCCCGAATGTGCCATCAGTAGCGGCCAAATCCCCATTTTTTCCCAACACATACAAGTGCGTTCCCTATGTACAAATTTGGGATTTGGGCGCACGCGTTGGCACATTCGGTGTCAGATGGCAATGAAACTTTGGACAAGGATCCATCTCATTTGCATGGACACCCGTGCAAAGTTTCATCCATCAAATGTGACATCGCTAGTGACCAAATCTCCATTTTTTCCCAACACAAACATATGTGTTCCCTATGTAAAAATTTAGGATTTGGGCACACGCATTGGCACATTTGGTGTTGGATGGCGATTAAACTTTTCATGTGGATCCATCCCTCCCATCCCTATGGACACTCGTGCAAAGTTTCATCCCTATCCGAGACCGAATGTGTCATCGCTAGAGAACAAATCCCCATTTTTTCCCAACATGAATATGTGTGTTCCCTATATGTGTCATCGCTAGAGTACAAGGTCCAATGAATACCAAAGATTGTGAATGCTCCTCAAACTATCTTAATAAGATACACACAAATTTTGGTGGTCATTAGATCTTATATTTAGTGGGCTAGGATTTAGGGTGCACATGTGGACATAGTGATATTAGGCGGTTTGGGCACACCAGCACGAATGTTTGGCGCGGCTTGATGGCTTTGAGACTTTCCACGGATGTTCAAACCATTGTCATAGACACATGTGCAAAGTTTAAGCCCCATCAGATGCCAAATGTGTGTGGCAAGAATGAGCTTAAATGGTCTCTTTTCATCATGCCAAATGCACATGTGGACACAATAAAATTAGGGGATTTGGACGCATGCGATCACATATTCGGTGTGTGATGCTCATAAAACATTTTACACGTGTCCATCCCATCTCCATTGAAACCCGTGCAAAGTTTCATTCCCATCCGCCACCACTGAATGTACCATCGTGAGCGCCCCCATCCTCATTTTCTACAAAACAAACACGTGTGTTCTCTACGTGAAAATTGGAGATTTGGATGCACGTGCTAGAACATTGGGGTCGGATGGCCATGAAACTTTGCACGCATGTCCATCCCATCCCCATGGATGCGCGTGCAAAGTTTCATCCGCATCCGACACCGAATGTGCCATTGCCAGCAAGTCACCAGCGCCCTCATCCCCATTTTTTACAACACAAACACATGCGTTTCCTAGATGAAAATTGGGTATTTGGATACACGTGTTGGCACATTTGGTGTCGGATGGCCATGAAACTTTGCACACACTAGAAGTAAAGATGGAGATGGAGATGGAGCAAAAGATGGAGTGGAAGCTAAAGATGGAGATGGAGTGGTGAGAGTGGGAGATATTGTTAAAAATGGTAGTGTTACTAAAATGGTGAGGAGATCAAGGTGAGGCTTTTTATACCATGTGCATATAAATTTAATTTATTTAAAATAAATCACATTTTTTTATTAAACTACAATTTTTTTTTTTAAAAAGCAATTAAATTAAAAATAATAATAATAAAAAAAACTCGTTTTGTTTTTTAATCTAGTAAATTTTTTTTTTAAATACTAGATTGAAAAAAAAAAATCTCATTTTTATATTTTAAAAATAAAAAAACTAATTTTAGTATTATTTTTATTTTTAATCTTGAAAAAAAATTGCACTCAGTTGATGTGGTAGTATGTGTATCTACATGACACTAATTAATATTGAGACCTGTGGCATTCTCAAGCTATGAGGTGTCAAAATATTGCAAAATCGCAAGAAGACTAACAATAATTTTAATCCAATAATTATTTTTTGAAATACTAGATTGAAAAAAAAAATCTCTTTTATATATTTAAAAAAAAAAAGAAACTAATTTTTTATTTAATATTATTTTTAACCTTTAAAAAACATATGCACAGATCAGTTGATGTGGTAGTAAGTGTGTCTAGATGGCACTAATTATTGGGACATGTGGCATTCTCAAGCTATGAGGTGTCAATGCCACATCGCGGTACGTAAAATCATGATGTTGAGGGTGATAATGAATGGCAAAGATGAAGAAAAAGATGTGTTGGCGAGATGAGGACAATAACAAGAAAGAAGATGATGACTAGTTTGAAAAAATTGTAGAGAAACTTAGAAGAATAGATGTACAAGGTGAGAGACGGAGACATTGAGAAAAAGAAGATGGTGATTGGTTTGAAAAGAGAAAATCATGTTCATTTTTTATCGACCGTTTTGCCTGTTTTTGGGCATTTTACCAGTTTTTTGTGTATATTTTTAGTAAAAAAAAAAAACACTAAAATGGAAGAAAAACCAAATTTTGTTGGGCACCGACGCCGATAAAAAATCCAAACTGATCATGAATAATAGCATGAGTTGTGTAGGAAGGAAAAAGAGATTATAGTGATGGGTTGGAAATGAGAACGTAAAAAGAAGATGATGATTGATTTGAAGAAGACATCAATTGCATGCGAATAACAATAGGAAGGAAGAAGAGACATGGAGATTGGTTGGACTAGATGAAAACATTAAAAATGAGAAGGTGATTAAAATACATATAATAAGTAAAAAAAAAAGGGGGCATAATAGAATTTACCCTTCAAATAAAATTTTGAGTCACATGACTTCTTTTTTAGTGAAGAAGGCATTGTACTAAGTTTGGGTTAAATTCGTCCTCGTGTGGGAGTGGACTTGAATTGGTGGGTCCTAGTTGTGCCTAAAACACACTCAAATGGGGGACCCCGGGTGAGAGCACCCGGAGTAGAAGTAAGATGAATGTATGTAGTAAAAGTCTCAAAAAAATCCTAGGCACTTATAAATATATAGAGAGAAGGAGGGTTAGTAAATTGGTGTGTTCTCATTGTCGTTCTTAGTTTTGAACGGAACCAATTGCCACATTCTTTTCATTCTTAAGCGCTACGTAAAATCAGGTTGTTGAGGACGATAGAGATCTTTTCATTCTTAAGCGATCCAGCTGTCGAGGACGATAGAGATGTGTTAGGACAGTAATAAGAAAGAAGACGAATGGGATGCCTTTGTGTCAAAAGAACTGTAGAGGGAGGAAGACAATTAGGTGAGAGATAAGAATGTGATGGGATCATAATAAGCATGTGGGGATCAGAAATTAAGAAGAGTGTAGAGAGATTGTTCATGCCGAAAAGAAGACAATTGGTACAAGGAAAAGGGAGACCGTTTCAAACTTTCCTTTGAAAACCCAGAAGTTTGAAAATGGCGGAGATATATATATACGTGTTAGGAACATACGATAAGCAAACAGCTGAGAACAGAACAAGAGCTAATATATATTATATATATGGCTCCAGCGATGATGACAAGGGCGGCCCTTGTGCTTGTGTTATCGGCGTCGCTCCTGCAGCTGCTGCTGCCGGGCGTTTCAGCCACATCATTCATTGTCGTGAACCACTGTAGCAGCACGCAGAACGTGCAAGTGGCGGAGAACCCCGGCCCGTCCATCGGGACGTCGGGCTTCAGCCTGGCGCCAGGGGCAACTTCGGCAACGCTGAACGCGCCCTCAGGCTGGGGGGGCAACTTTGGCACGGGTGTACCGGGCCTCCTGGCCGAGTTCTCCTGCGACCAAGCGGGGCTGGACTACTACGACCTGAGCGCCGTGAACGGCATCTTCACGGACGTGGGCATGAGCATCACGGGCAACGGCCAGGCAGTGTGCTGCAGTGGCGCAACTTGCCCTCCCGAGGATCTGAGCGGCACTACCTGCACCAGCCCCAACCGCCCCGACAGCAGCTACGCCCAGAACGTGCGGGCGGCCTGTCCTACGACCATCAGCTGGTCCGGCGACACCACTGGCAAGGTCTTCGCCACTAAGAGCGGAGGCACCTTCACTATCACCTTGTGCCCCTTGTGCCCATGATGATCAGTTCATCGTGTCTGCGCGCGTTGGGCTATTTAATATAGGTCAAAATAAAATAATAATATATATATTAAAAGGGGGGAGCTCTACACATTGCGATTTGGAGGAGAGAGAGTGCATCATGATGTGGAAATTCTTAAAAATATATATATATTTTTTTAAAAATCAACCGTCACCCCAGGCACCCCTTCCTCTTTTTAACGTCCTCCTCCTTCAAGGTCTCTCTCACGTCATCATCATGGATGCTGTAGTGGATTGACAACATGCGCTATTAAGTCTCTCTTTCTCTCTCTCTCTCTCTCTCACACGTTCGTGTGTCTCTCTTCCTCTCTCTCTCTCTCTCTCTCTCTCTCTCTCTCTCTCTCACGTTACATTCTCTCTCTTCCCCTCTCTGTCTCTCGTCCCCTTTTTGTGTTGACAGGCTACGCTCTCTCTCTCTCACTCACAGAGTAAAATATGGTTTAAAAGCTCTGCTGCTATTAGGCTTGCATTGGGATCTCTCGGTAATAATTGAAGCAAGAAATCCCTAGCATCTACAGAGGCTATGTGTGTTTGTGAGAGAGCGCCCCTTTTTTGGCATTCCTCGCCTAGAGAGAGAGGAAAATATATGTCTAGAGATTGGAGAAGCTGAAAGCAACACAGAGAATAGAGGCGCAAAGAGAGAGTGTGTTTGAGTCGTGTTTGAGAGAGAACACGTTGCCCTTCATCTGCGTGGCGTTGTTTTCCAACAAGAGAAGGAGCGCTGACTAATTGGCAGAGAGAGAGAGAGAGAGAGAGAGAGAGAGAGAGAGAGTTCCCACGGAGAGAGATAGAGAGTTGCCAATGTGTCTATGAGGACACAGGTCCTCTCGGGCACGGCCACACTCATGTTAAGTATAGACGGTGTATATATAGAGGTGGCTAGGGTACGACGGTTGGGCGGAGATACAACATGGGTTATCCTGGACACACTTCACATTGGTATCAGAGCATGAGGCTACGAGCAAAGAACTGGGGGGAAGCACGCCATCTATGGGAGCGCGCCGTCCATGGGAGCACGCCAAGTTTTCTTCTCTCTCGTATCCATGGTAAAGAGGCAACTAAGGCTATGAAGTACGCCATGCTTTTGGTTCTCTTTCTGATTGCGAACGCCAAGTATGGCAAAAAGGCATGGTGGAGGAGAGTGCATGTACCTTTGATGAGGCCATGGGCCAAGGCTATGAGGCGCCATGGGTGCATAGCATGGCCGCAGGATAAAGTATCAAGGCCAAAGCACATCACCAAGGCACGGGTGGCCGATAAGCGGCATGGCCACATAGCCACGGAGGGCAGCCAACCATGCATGGAGCAGGGGCCATGGGATCACCTGGTAAGGAGGCCTTGAGCCATCCCAGCCACCAAGGCCATCAAGGCAATGAATATACCTGCAGCATCGATAGCAAGGCCACATGGGCACCGAGCTAGTAGGCACACCTTGCAAAATTGATTGCAAGGCCACATAAGCGGCAGCGCCAGAGGTGGCGGTTGCAATAACAACGCATAGCGCATGGCCGCATGGCAAGGCCAATCGCGAGCAGCATGGTAGCGTTGAGGGAGAACACCTGGCTTGAAAGGTGTCAATTGCAGAAAAGTGGCACCAAAAGGGGCAGCCGTAGAGCGCGGCATAGCCACTAGGGAGAGCGCTTGAGGCAGTCGACAAGAGCTCACGTGTTGGTGAGGTGGCAAGGCCACATGGAAAGCACATTGGGGTGGCAATGGTCACGTGCGAAGTGTGCAAAAATGCCCGCGGGCAGCGTGAGGATGCGTGTCATGTGGACCGCCAAGGTGGCATAGCCACGCTAAAAGCACAAGGTGCTTGCTTGGCAAGCGTGTGCCGTGTGTGTAGGCAAGCGCGAAAAGCATGCCACGTGGCGGTGGTGCATAGAAACGCATGCCCACATGTATACACTGTTAGGCGGTTTTTTACTACATCTTATTGGCATTTGTACATAGTGGATGTATGCGCATGCAATAAGGTTTGCCTCAAAATCCTATGCTAAGCCGTTTCTAATGGACTGTCTTGGTACATATGGTTAAGGACATGCATTGTTTTCAATTTTCATTAGCAATAAGGAGAGAGTCAATA
>JAODKW010176372.1:0-11142 GCA_027576515.1 Dryopteris marginalis
TGAAAAGGTCTCAAAATCCAAATATGAGCTTCACAAGAGGACACCAATATGCTCCTCTAAAACTTGTCTTTGGGTTGTCAATGCCTTGTAATCGATTTAATGGCAGTGTGTTGACGTGCTCCTTTGAAACTTGTATTTGGGTTGTCATGCCATGTAACACAAAGGTGAGTTATGATACATTCCCCAAAATCTCACCTTTGGATTTCTAGTATTTGGCAGCCCATTGGGGGGAGTGCATCAATTGACACAATCCCATAAAACTCACCTAGCCTAAAGGTGATTTTTAAGGAAGCGATTCAATGTACTTCCCTAAAAAATTCTTTTAAGCTACCAAGCCCTAGAAATCCAAAGCTCTTCTAGAAGGAAGCACATTTATGCCCTTATTTAAAACACACATTTAGGTTTGGGGGGGTGCACTTGTAAAAAAATATAGTATCACATACGTTCAATACGTATTAAAAAACCCTCATTACTTATAGGTTATGAACTAATAAGATGACCCCTATTTCTTTTTTCTGCACTTGACTCACAAGGGTGAGCCTTTTTCAATTGAAAAAGGGAGGGTTCTGTACAAGGAGCAAGGGAGGATACACCTTCTCCAAGCATGGAGAGGGGGTCAAAAGAAAAACCATAATAGTGCCCAAAACCAAAAGTGCCATGCATGTACTACATGCTTATAGAGGGGATCCAGACCCATAAAACCACTAAACAAACTACAACCCAGCTTTTATAGGGAGTTGAAACCCAACAGGCTTGACACAATACACACCCAGCTTTAATGGGAGCTTATAGCCTTAGCAAAACCATAGTAATGTGCGGTTAGAACCTTTTTCAAAATAGAATCTTATCTAATCAAAAAGAGTTTTGTGTAGAAAAGACATGATAAAAATGGATCTCCAATGCTTGGTTGATAATAAATTGCTTATACTTTATTAAATTTTTCTTAATACAATCTTTAGAAGATTAAACCTTGAACACTATGTCTAGAAGAGAACCAAGGCCATATTGGGGTTGGAGTAGGATTGGAGAAAGAATTCCACTATTAGACCATCTCAACTAGGAGATTTATCCAAAACCATAGTTTTTAGACCACTCTTACATCTGGCATTTATTATAGACATCTCTAACAACATCAATACACTCTACAAAATTGATTAGCTAAGAATTTACTTATAATACATCATCAAATTTTTAAACATTCTTCAAGTTTACTAAACCCTTAGCTTATCCAATTAAACATGAATAAATCCATCTTGTTAGGCTCATTTAACTCCCATTTGTTGAGAAGAAATGATATTTGGCCTTCTCTTATTATTCAAAGCTCTAAAAGTGGTATTTAGCTAAGAATTTACTTATAATACATCATCAAATTTTTAAAAGTTTACTAAACGTTTAGCTTATCCAATTAAACATGAAGAAATCCATCTTGTTAGGCTTATTTAACTCCCATTTGTTGAGAAGAAATGATATTTGGCCTTCTCTTATTATTCAAAGCTCTAAAAATGGTATTTGGGAGTACATGTAGAATAGAAACTTTAATCTTGATTCTAGAGCTACATTGTCTTATTCCAACGCTACCTCATTAATTGCCTCCATTCAAGAAAACCCTCAGCACTATCTACCACGGGAACTTGGGCCAAATCTACTAAACTCGGCCCAAGTTTGCTGATGTGGCGACCAACGTGGAGGCCAGCGTGGCAGGGCATTTTGGGGGAAAAGGACGTTTTTCGAATTCGGGCGCTCTCTCTCCTCTGTCGCCTCCTCTCTGCCCTTGCCCCATCTCTCCCTCATTGGCTCCCTCGGCCTTGCGGGCTTGCCCTTCCATGCCAAGCACCTCAGGATTCCCCTCTTCTCTTCCCTCTCCACCTGCAATGCCTTCCTCTGCAGCGGAAACAAATCCATGATGAGATTGCAACGCACGGGTTGCTGCACAACATTGTGCTGGGTGGTGCTCTAGTTGACATGTATGCCAAGTGCGGTACGGTCTCAAAGGCACCACAAGAGCTCGATGGGCTGCCTTTGCAAAATGTTGTCTCTTTGAATGCATTGATTGCAGGATATGGGCAAGAAGGCCACTAGTTCTTCTGCATTCCCCTCTCTTCCCTCTCCACCTGCAATGCCCTCCTCTGCAGCGGAAACAAATCCATGATGAGATGGGTTGCTGTAGGACACATTGTGTTGGGTGGTGCTCTAGTGGACATGTACGGTGGGGTCTCAAAGGCGCGACAAGTGCTTGATGGGCTGCCTTCGCAAAATGTTGTCTCTTTGAATGCATTGAGTATAGGATATGGGCAAGAAGGTCACACCAAGCAAGCATTGGACTAGTTCTTATGCATTCCCTTCTTCTCATTCCACCTGCAATGCCCTCCTCTGCAGCGGAAACAAATCCATGATGAGATTGCAACGCACGGGTTGCTGCAGGAGTCAGCAGGACAACATTGTGTTGGGTGGTGCTCTAGTGGACATGTATGACAAGTGTGGTGGGGTCTCAAAGACGCGACAAGTGCTCGATGGGCTGCCTTTGCAAAATGTTGTCTCTTTGAATGCATTGATTGCAGGATATGGGCAAGGTCACACCAAGCCATTGGACTGCTTTGAAGGGATGAAGTGTGAGGGCATCCTTCTAGATGGTGTCTCTTGGAATGCACGGATTGCAGGATATGCACAAGAAGGTCACACCCAGCAAGCACTTGACTACTTTGAAGAGATAGAGCTTGAGGGCATCCTTCCACATGCAGTGACATGTGCTTGTGTGCTTAATGTGTGGAGTCATCAAGGTCTAGTAGAAAAGGCAGTAAGACTCATCCAGGACATGCCGTCTTCTGATTATTCCATAATTTGGCATACCCTCTTGGGTGCTTGCCGGAAATGGGCAGATGTCAATGTGGGGAGATGGGCCTTTGAACGGGCAGTAAATCTGGATAAAAGCAATGGGCCAACTTATGTTCTCATGGGAAATATTTATGCAACAGTTGGCATGGGATGAGATTTCAAGGCGGGGATTGCTGCAAAATGATATTGTGTTGGGCACTGCTCTTGTGGACATGTATGCCAAGTGCTGTTTGTGCTTAAGGTGCTGCCTTCTAGAAATGTTGGCTCTCGGAATGCACTGCTTGTAGGATATGCACAAGAAGGTCAAGCTTAGCAACAAGCTTTGTATTGCTTTGAAGAGATGCAATGTGAAGCCCTGTATGCCAAGTTTGGTGCTGTTTCAAAGGCATGCCAAGCTCTTGAGGGTCTACCTTTTTGGGATGACAAGTGCTTGAGGGGCTGCCTTTTCGGGATGACAAGTGGAACCATGTGATTCTCTTGTGGACATGTATGCCAAGTTCGGTGCTATTGCAAAGGCATGACAAGTGCATGAGGGGCTGCCTTTTTGGGATGTTGTCTCTTGGAATGCACCGATTGCAGGATATGCACAAGAAGGTCAAGATGAGTAAGCTCTGATCTGCTTTGATTATATGCAGCATGAGGGCATCCTTCCAAGTGCAATTGCCAATAACCTACACCTACATCTTGAAATAATGTGCCACGAGTGGAGCTGTTGACAAGGGGAACCAAATCCATGACTAGAATGTGTGGCAAGGGTTGCTGCAGAACAATATTATGCTAGGCAATGCTCTTAGGAAGGCAAAAGCATTACTCATCATGCATAAGAGTAGTGATGCCAAATCACATGGACTACATTAATAGCATTGAAAACTGGTCAGATGCTTTGGTGACCATGTATGTAGCATGCGGCGAGCATGGAATGGCAAAAGCGTTACTCGGCATGCACAAGATGCAATGTGAGGAATTTCTTCCAGATTTATTGATATGTATTTGTGCGATTAATGTGTGCTTGAGAGCTGCCTTCTCAACCTGAACAAGCAGCATGTATTTACAAACTTAATTTGTGCTTTAGGGATTGCCGTGTCAGCATTCAATAGTGCAGCATCATGAGAGATTCATCCTAGATGCAGTATTGTGTACTTTTGTGGGTAAGAGGTGCAGCCACTATCGTGTGCTCAATGCAGAGTAGATGTAGCATAATGTGTGCTGGCATGGCAGGGTTGCCTTTTTAACTTGAATGATATTGTGACATGCATTGCTCTTGTGGGCTTGTATGCCAAGTGTGGCATTGTTTCAAGGGCACGACAAGTGCTTGAGGGGATGCTTCTTGAGACGTTGTATTCAAATGTATTGGCTGTAGGATATGCACAAGAAGGTCATTTTGAGCAAGGCAAGGGTTGCTAGAGAAGCATATTGTGCTGGCCGATCCTGCAGTGGACATGTATACAAAGTGCAGTGATGCTTCAAAGGCAAAATGTATGCTGCCTTATCAGGGATGTTGTCCCTTGAAATGCACTGGTTGTAGGATATGCACAAGAAGGTCATGCTGAGAGCTCTGAAGTGATTTGAACATATGCAACATGAGGGCATTGTTCTCGATGGAGTAACCTACACCTCCATTGTTGAAAGCATGTGCCATAATTAGAGCTATTGATAAGGGGAAACAAATGATCTATGATGAGATTGCAAGGCAGGGGCTGCTAGAGAAGCATATTGTGATGGGAAATCTTCTTGTGGACGTGTGTGCAATGTGCGGTGTTGTTTCAAAGGCACAATGTGTTGTTTCACATGGTTGGGCATCCTTTCAGATTGCAAGGCAGAGGTTGCTGCAAAACAACATTGTGCTGGGCGGTGCTCTAGTGGACATGTATGCCAAGTGTGGTGCTGTTTCAAAGGCGCGACAAGAGCTTGACAGGCTGCCCTCTCAGGATGTTGTCATTTGGAATGCATTGATTGCTGGATATGCACAAGAAGGTGAAGCTCAGCAAGCTCTCAGGAACAAATGCAATGTGAGGGCATCCTTCTAGATCCGGTAGCAAAGCTGGTGGTGTTTGGTCTCTCTGGAAATGAAGGCTTCAAGGCAAAAAACACGATTGAGGGGAGCCTTGCTCTCCTCTCTGCTTCTCCTAAAAACATCGATGGTGGAAAACTATGACCACGCCTAGTAATGCATACACAAGCATATTAGTTTGCAAAGAAGCATATGGGCAAAGCAAAACAGATCCAAAAGATAGTACGTAAATATGTAAGCATGTTGCTGGTAGATTTGCCTTTCCTTCAATCTAAGCCACATCTGCCATTCATATAAACCAGTGTGCTGCCAACAACAAGATCCACAAGGAGGTCACGTCAAGCAATCACTTGGCTGTTTTGAAGAGATGCAGCATGAGGGTATCCTTCCAGATGCAGTGCATTTTGAAAGCATGTGAGTAGCTGACAAGGGGAAACAAATCCATGACGAGATTGCAACGCAAGGGTTGCTGCACAACCACTTTCTGCTGGGGAATGCTCTAGTGGACATGTATGCCTTTCTCTAGATGTGATCTCCAGGAACCCTGCAATCATCAACCCTCCAATCATAGGAGAAGTTGATGATTGCAGGGTTCCTAGAGAATCATTTTGTTGGCCAAACATCTCAGTTGACATGTATGCCACATGTGGCCAGCTTGCAAAAGCAAGGATGTTGAGATGTACGGAGACAATGTGACAAATCTGCGAGCATGGCAATCACTAAGTTTACTGATTTTTTTCTAGGTAATGTCTCTTGGATGCACTTACTGGGGGGTATACACAGGAGGGACAAGATGAACAAGCTTAATTGTTTCCATATGGGGTACTGATTGTTATAAATTAGAATGCCATAAACAAGCTTAGTAGCATGGATCCTTGTGACAAGAAAATATAAACTTGTGTGTGTGTGTGTGTATTTGCTTATTATTGTTTTTTGTGTACAGCAAATAGTAAACAGTAAACCATGACTACAAATAGTAAACCAGATCTCGGCATAGTAAACTATGCATGCATATAATAAACATAGCCTACATATAGTAAACTAGACCTACACAGTAAACTATGCTTGCATATAATAAACATGGCCTACGTATAGTAAACTATGCCTGCATATAATAAACATGGCCTACATATAGTAAACTAGACCTACATATGGTAAACGACATGTGTGTGTGTGTTATGAATTTATATGCATTTATTTACATGCATGTAAATAGTTATGCATGTGTTTGTATATACATAGTTGCTTTGGTTGAGCATTTCAATATGCATCTATCATGATTATATGTATGCGTAAGTATGTATATCTATTGCATTGTATGCAGTATGTATATATGTATGCATACATCTATGCAGTGTGTGCGTGTGTACCCATATATCCATGTGTGTATGTGGATTTACATATATCTACATGTGTGTATAAATATATCTATGTGTGTGTGTATGTATATATCTATGTTGTGTGTGTGTGAGAGAGAAGGTATCTTCTGCCTAACAAGGCCACCAAAGTGACAGATTTCCTCACACCTAACCATTACCTGCAAGTAGATTAGAAAGGATAGTTCCACTAATTACAAATGTCCACATGACATGGACACCAAGCAAACCTCTACAAAGGTATAGGTCGATGGCTAAAGTCGATGCCCTCAACTTGCATCTGCTCAAAGCAGCTCAAAGCTCGCTCAGCTTGTATGCAAATGTATGCATACACACATGTAGATATATGCATACACACAAGAGAAGGTGGGCTTACAAAACAGATTACTGTGCCAGGGTGAGGTTGACTAGCTACACTTCATGGACAAAGAGAGATGGCTAGCCTCCATTGGAAACTTGCCTTTATTGGATGTGCTGGGCTCTTTTTTTATTTGGTGGGCTAGTTAAATATCATGAGCCCTGGTTTACATAGTTTGCCCTAGTTGCATGTCATGGGCCCTGTTCACACCGCTGGTCTTTGTTATATGTCATAGGCCTTGTTCACATGGCTGGCCCATGTTGATTGTCATGGGCCTTTGGCTGATATGGCTATCCATATTTTTTCTCCTCAACATCTCATTAGAGAAGGGAGATGGTAGTAAGCCCTTCGGTTGTCCCGTCTGCTCTCAATGCACACACTACGACCCCTGCTTGCAATGATGGGGCTTGCTATGATGCATTCTATCACTTGAGATTGTCAGTTGGCTTGCTATCGCCTTCGGTGCACTAGATTAAAGTGTAGGGTTTTGTGAGCCTCTACCTGGTGGTGCAACGCCCAGCACAATATCATTCTACAATAAACCCCGCCTGGGAATCTTATCGTGGATTTGTTCCTTGCATGTCAGCGGCACACATGCTCTTAAGATGCATGCGTAGGTCATCGCATTTGGAAGGATGCCCTCATGCTTCATCTGATAAAAACAATCTAAATCATTTTGGCCTTACCCCTCTTGAACATAACCTACTATTAATGTAGTCCATGGTCACTAAAGCACCTGAATAGATTTTCCCTTGTCAGCGGCTCCAATCGTGGCGCATGCTTTCAACATCCAAGTGTAAGCTACCGGATCTAGAAGGATGCCCTCACATTGCATTTGTTCAAGAGCTTGCTCGGCTTCACCTTTTTGTGCATATCCTGCAATCAATGCATTCCAAATGACAACATCCTGAGAGGGCAGCCTGTCGAGCTCTTGTCGCGCCTTTGAAACAGCACCACACTTGGCATACATGTCCACCAGGGCATTGCCCAGCCCAATATCCTTCTACAGCAATCCCTGCCTTGCAATCTCATCATGGATTTGTTTCCCCTTGCCAACGGCTCGAATCATGGCACATGCTTTTGTGAGTACACCACATTTGGCCAAGCACGACATTCTTTTCCAACAGCCCCTGAATAACAATCTCATCATGGATTTGTTTGCCCATGTCATCTTGCGTTATGCCACACGCCTTAAAGATGTAGGCATAGGTGATTGCATTCGGAGAGAAGCCCTCGATCCCAGAGCTTCCCCTGTTGGACATATGAGTGCTTCCATGAGATGACATTCCGGACAAGAAACTTTTTGTGCATTCGTGAGTACACCACATTTGGCATACATGTCGACCAAAGCATTGCCCAGCACGGCATCTTTTTCCAACAGCCGCTGACTAACAATCTCATCATGTTTCATAATGACTTTGTTTGCCCATGTCAGTTCCTTGTGTAATGCCACATGCCTCAAGATGCAAGCATAGGTGATCGCATCTAGAGAAAGGCATACATGTCCACTAGAGCATTGCCCAGCACAATGTGGTTTTGCCAGAACCCCTGCGTTGCAATCTTGTCATGGATTTGTTTCCCCTTGTCAGCTGCTCTGATTGTCGCACATGCTTTCAAGATGCGCTGCATCTGGAAGGATGCCCTCATGCTGCATCTCTTCAAAAGAGCCAAGTGCTTGCTCGGCGTGACCTTGTGCATATCCTGCAAATAGTGCACTCCAAGAGACAACATCCTGACAAGGCAGCCCATTAAGCACTTGTTGCGCCTTTGAACCAGCACCACACTTGGCATACATGCTCACTAGAGCATTGCCTTCAAAACAACATTGCAATTTGCATACATATCCACAATAGCACTGCCTGTAGCAACCCCTGCCTTGCAATCTTGTCATTTTAGAGCATGCACAAATTTGATGATTGATGTGAGCACTTTTCAAGCAACCCCCTTTCTAAAAGATAATTGTGTATATGGGTGCCTCTATCCAGATCTTTTCAAGCAACCCCCTTCTCTGCAAGGATGCCACATGCCAAGTAACACTTTTGCCGCTCCATGTTCACCGCATGTTGCAGACATGGTCACTAAAGCATCTGACCACATTTCAATGCTATTAATGCAGTCCATGGGATTACATCACTGCTCTTATGCACGCCGAGTAACGCTTTTGCTTTTGCAATCTCACCGCATGTTGCATACATGGTCACTAAAGCATCTGAGCACATTTCAGTTGCTATTAATGCAGTCCATGTGATTACATCGCTGCCCTTATGCAACCCAAGTAACGCTTTTGCCTTCCCAAGCTCACCGCATGTTGCGTACATGGTCACTAAAGCATTTGAGTACATTTCAATGCTATTAATGTAGTCCATGTGATTACATCGCTGCTCTTATGCATGCCGAGTAACGCTTTGGCCTTCCCTAGCTCCCTGCATGTTGGATACATGGTCACTAAAGCATCTGAGCACATTTCAATGCTATTAATGCAGTCCATGTGATTACATTGCTGCTCTTATGCATGCCAAGTAACGCTTTTGCTGTTCCATGCTCACCGCATGTTGCATACATGGTCACTAAAGCATCTAAGCACATTTCAATGCTATTAATGCAGTCCATGTGATTGCATCATTGCTCGTACGCATGCCAAGTAACGCTTTTGCCTTCCCAAGCTCCCTGAATGTTGCATACATGTTCACTAAAGCTTCTAAGCACTTTTCAAGCACCCCCCATTGTAAAAGATGATTTGTGTATATGGGTGGGTGCCTCTGTCCAGATCTTTTCAAGCAACCCCCTTCTGTGCAAGCCATATGCCTAAAGAGAAAGAACAAATGTCAAGTGGTCTGCCCACAGGATTTCTTCTTGCATTTGCCTATACAACTGCAATGCCTTCTCTGGTTGTCTTTGCTTATAATGTACAAAGAAAGCATTGTATTCCATGACACAGTGTCAATATGAAATATTGCACAAAAAGTATCCTCTGCTTCAGTAACAGCCCCACATTTTCTATACATGCTTAAGATAGCAGAACACACAAAAACATCCAATGCAAGACCTTTTGTGTGAGCATTTACATGTAGCTTCTTACCCTGTTCTAGGTCAAGTAAGCATCCACAAGCCTTGAAGAGGCTAACAAAGGTGTAATCCACACCATCATCTTGCATCCATTGATACAATTTGAGGGCTTCCAACAGGTGGCCACAATCTGAATAGGCAAAGATAAGGGCAGTCCAAGAGAGAACGGTACGACAAGACAGGAGGTTAGAGAAGCTGCTGAACAGCTACAAGCTTTCACCCTAGTCTACCAACCATGGCATGTTTTTCTTGCCCTTCTATATAGCTGCTGAACAGCTACAAGCTTTCATCCTGCCAACAAAGGTGATAGCATTCAGAGAGATACCCAAAAGCTACATCTGCTCAAAACGTTTAAGTGCTTCCTTAGCATGCCCATGTTCAACATATCGTGCAATGAGTGTGTTCCATGACACTATGTTTGGGTCAAGAAGAATGCCGAAAACATCTTGTACCTTTGCGAGCAAGCCGCATTTTGCATACATGTGAACCAAGGCACTTCCAATGAAAATGTTTTTTTATCCTGTAAACCTTCTTTGGTGATAATAGCATGTATATGGCACCTTCCCAGTCTTTAAGCTGAGTGCAAGCCTTTAATAAGGCCACAAAAGCATACATTTCCACAAGAACATTGCCCAAATTAATATGGTTCTACAGCATCTCTTGCCTCGCAATCTCATCATGGATTTGTTTCCCCTTGACATCGGCTCCAATTGTAGCACATACATTCAAAACGCAGGTGTAATGGAAGGATGCCCTCAAGCTACATCTCCTCAAAGCAGTTCAGAGCTGACCATATACAGATGGCAAGAGCATCCATTAGGTCCTCTTCACTACGCACGCATCATGCACACGCGCATCGGAGGTCCATGGCCATATACAGATGGCAAGAGCATCCATTAGGTCCTCTTCACTACAACATGCTTTCAAAAGTGAGACAAACATAGACCTATTTGGTTGAAACTTGAGCTTTGTATCTTATGGTAGATGCACAACAACTATTGAAGTTCTCTCATCTTTGCATAAGCTGATATATAAAGAGTATGGGCACACCTACATGCTCTCCTACTCCGATTGGAGTGACACTTCTTGCATGCCTTCTACATGTCCTAAACTACATGCCAACAATTGACTATACTCATTTTTGAAAACTTCAAAGATCTAAGGTAATGTCATACTTCTTGCAATGGAAAAGGGGAGACTTCCTCCAAAACGCCAACTCCCCAATGGCTAACTATACTCATTTTTGCAGACTTTAGAGACTATAAAAATATCCGCCCCCGATCCCCAAAGAGCTACACTTCATGAAAACTTGAGCTAAATAGTCAAGCCTCTCAGCGAGCCTAGAGGATGGGCTCCTAATAAAAGCTAGAACTAAGTTTATCCTACCTAATCTTCTCTAGTTTGGTCTCAAGATGTCTTACTATAGTTCCAAGCGTATGCCACGAATGACTTCTAACTAGACTAGCTGCCCCAAAACTTCTCCTACCCAAAGTCTAACA
>JAODKW010177482.1:0-15226 GCA_027576515.1 Dryopteris marginalis
CCGCTTTCCCTTTCCTTTATCTTCTCTGTGCGCCTGCAACAAACAAGTAGAAAGAAAGAAAAAGAAAAAGAAAAAGAAAAAGAGAAAAGCTTTTATTTTAATTTTAATTATAATTTTATTGATCACTCTCTCTCTCTCACCCATACACACGCTCCCTCTCTCCTTCTCTTCCCACACATCTCTCTACCTTCTCCCCTCCTCTCGGTAGCAAGCCAAAATTAAAAATAATAAAAAAATTAGGTAGTTTTTTTTATTATTAACCTCTCTCAACACACACACCCATACACACACATACTCACTCATTCTCTCACAAATATACACACACACTACACCCACTCTCTTACTCTATTTCTCTCTCTTTCTCTCTCTCTCTCTCTCTCTCTCTCTCTCTCTCTCTCTCGATATACTCACACCCACACACTCTCTCTCTATATACACTCACACTCTTTTTCTCTCCCTCCTCATATTCTCTCTCCCCAACACTTGAAGCTCTTCAAAGTAGAAACATTTAAAGTGTAAGTTTTTGAACTTAACACTTTTTAAACTTAGAAGCTTTCAAAGTTAGGCTTAAAAATTCATGCTTTTTTAAATCAAAGCTTTTTTTAAGTAAAGCTTTAAAAGCTTCAAAGCTCAAAACTAGGGGAACCCATTCTTGCACACGCTCGTGTACCCACTCATGCTCGAGTTCTCATCCGACGAAAAATCTGCATCATGCAAGAGAGACCACACACCCGTGGCCAAAGACATGCACACACACGCGCCAACAGTTCTCTTGCCTTGCGCATCCCAATTTTGACCACACAAGATAAGGGGCGCTTCTCCTACTCTCTTGCTTCTTCTTCCCTTCTCTTTTGTACACACGCTCTCACGCTTTCTCTTTCACACACACAACCACACGTGTACCCACACCCCCCACCCCATATACTTACACGCATAGTTGCATGTAAACACACATGCGCGCGCACGCACACACACACACACACACACACACACACACTCTCATGCATGTGGATACACACACACACACACTTGCACACGTGCATATCCGCATGCACAAACACACACGCATACGCTGACACACATACACTCATGCACATACACACCCGCACACACAAGTTTCTATCAAATAGCACGCATACACGCACACATACATGCATACACACACGCACCCACACCCACATACACTTGGCACTCACACACGTCAAAAGTGTGGGAAAGTTGCCAAGGAAGTGGGAAAGGGGGATGGAGTGTGCCTCTAGCCACAAATTTAGGATGTGTCTCTCAAAAGTAGCCTTCATGCACAAAAAAAGCTCCTTCCCACACCTTTTCAACTAAAAATAGCAGCCCACACCTTTTTCAACTAAAAATTTAGGATGTGTCTCTCAAAAGTAGCCTTCATGCACAAAAAAAACTCCTTCCCACACCTTTTCACACGAGCTTAAGGAGGCTCTATCTCTCACATAGTGTGTCAACTTGGGTCATGAAGGGGCTCTAGAGAAAGCTCTCACCAAACTCTACACTCATATGCCCTCATATTCCTCTATTATCATCTTTCTTAAGATGTCGTTCCTAGTACCTATTATGTACTTAAGCTATGAAGGTGTCTCAAGATTCTCCCATCTACTTCTATATAAGCTCTACTCTTTCCCTTTGGAAATTCTCCTTGCCTACATGGTATTTGAGGTCTGGAGAAGAGGAAAACGTGTATAGAGCAAGCTTCCTAAGCCATGGATTTACTTGGGTTATGGAGATCCTAGACTCCATAGTTCATATGATTGTATCATCTCAAAGCTATGATTTTTACCATAAAAATTTTATTTTAATAAGCTTCAAAGGCATTTATCTCCCTAAAAATAGTCCATTCTAGAGAAAGAAAACAAAGGTAAGCGCATGTAAAATGGTAAAGGCATGAAAGAAGGTATAAATGGGCATCAACTAATGCCAAAAGAATAAATGAACCTTCAAAAGTGCATAAAATAAGTTTATTACATTTAGAAGTTCTTTCTCTCTAGAAATATAGAAATATATGATTTCTAGAGAGAGAACGCTAAAGAAAGCATATGTTTAAGCATGCAAGTAAGTGCATTGAGGCAATTGAAGTTTCAAAAGTTGAATGCTACATTGCAGGTGCATGGGATTATTTTCTAGGATTTCAAAATGATTTTTTAGAGGACAAAGGACCTCTGAAAGGCCCAAAAATGGCAAAATATGGCTTAGAAGAAGGCCGAAAAGGATGGGAGCATGGGCAGATGGTTCAAAAGTGTGGGAAAAGTGACCAAGGAAGGGGGATTGGAATGTGTCCCAAGCCACAAATTCAGGATGCGCCTCTTAAAAGTAGTCTACATGCCCAAAGAAGCTCCTTCCCATGCCTTTTCAGCTAAAAATAACAACCCCCCTTGCTTTTTGAAAAATGTAAGCCTGAGGAGACTCTATCTCTTAGATAGTGTGTCAGTTCGGCGCATGAAGGGGCTCTAGAGAAATATCTCACCAAAATCTACACTCATATGCTCTCATATTCCTCAATTATCATCTTGCTTATGCTACCCTCCTTGGTAGCTTCTATGTATTTAAGCTATGGAGGTCCCTCATGATCCTCCCGTCTAATTCTACATAATATCTATTCCTTATATCAGGAATTTCTCCTTTCCTACATGGTATTTGAGGGCTTGAGAAGAGGAAAACGTGTACAGAGTTATCTTCGTAAGCCACGGTTTTGCCTGGGGTTATGGAGATCCTAGAATCCATAGTCCATACGATTGTATCATCTCAAAGCTATGATTTTTGTAAGGGATTTAAGCAAATGATGAATACAAAGGCCTTTTGAGGGGGCCCAGCTTCATGATCTCCTACCCTCAATAAGTGTCAATATCTTTCAATTATTGTGATTTCTATGCTTGTTATGTTGATGATTTACATGAGAATTTTCAAGCTTCAATTAATATGCATACACACATTGCTACTATTGTGCTATGGTTGGTAATAATTCTTTATAATTGATAAAAGAGCTAGTGAAATTATGCTAACATCCATGGAATATTTTTCCTCATTGTAGGCCCCGCCTTTGCTCTCTCCAATGCCAGAATTTATGTCTTTTGTTTATAGGACTATGATAACTATTAGCGTTGTGTGTGATGAATGTAGGTTTGGCTTCTGGCAAGGGGTACCATATATTTTTTCATTTCCTTGTGGTCATTTTTACCACTCTTTTTTTCTTTTCCCACATGCTCGAGGGGTCTCGTAATAAAAAAGTGCCTATCACAAGAGTTCAACAGATGCATACTTTTAATTTTTGAAACTTATAGAAAAACATTAACAGAAGGGTTCTATTTCAAAATTTTCCAAAAACCCTTATAATTTCAACTAGTTCTCAACCCTTAAAAGTATAATTTGTGGACCTAAGGAATCTTTTTTAAAACTACAAATGTGACTCAAGGGGTTCACTATATATAAACTTAGCATTTAGGGGGTATTTTTAAAATCCCTTATCTGTGAATTTTCCATGATTATAGTACATCATTTTTGTATTTAAATCTGTAAAAAAAATTTGAAACCGTTAAATGATTCCCCTCTGTCTCGGGGGGTCCACCTTGGGAGATGTATGTAAACCATGAGAGTTCAAAATGAGGGTATTTTTATTCAAAAGTTTTGGGTAAATTTACAAAAATAAATTTAAATAAGGAGTTTTTTAATTACAGTTTGAAAAAACCCCGTAAGTTTATAAAGAAAAAGGGGTTGTTTTATTGGCTTAAAATTTACAAATAAGGGGTTTTTTAAATACCCCTTGAATGCACATTGTATATAGGGTTTTCTAAAGGTGACCCCCCAAAGCTACCTTACTTATTCATACCTACATGCATCTTTAAATAATTTTATCCTAAACAAGATTACTTAACTTATTTAATTAAGGGAAGAAATTCATGGATCTATACTAATAATTACCCAACAAAGAGGGTCATTCTACTTAGCAAGAGGATTTACTATAAACAAGGTATACTTAGACTATTCTAATCCTTTATGATTGAGGTTAATCAAGGATTAACTATGAATACTAAAAAAGGATTCTATCCCTAATGTGATTAATGACCTAGAGTTAATTCTTAATCACCTCCTTTATGCAAGCTTACTTTAATTGATTCAAATTTACTTAAGCACTCCTTAAACCTTAGCTAAATCATATTATGCAAGCTTAAAGCCATACTAGCTTAATTAATCTCTCTTAGATAAGATTTTATTAATAAACTAATTAATCTTTCATTTAAGTTACTTGATCATTTCAATGCAAGATTATTACACATAACTTACTTAATCATTTCTATGCAAGCTTCTTACACATAACTTAATCATTTTTATGCAATATTCATAACACATAAGCTTATAAATCAATCTTCTTAGGAAAGCTTCATAACACATAAGCTTTTAAGTTAAGCCTCTTATGTAAGCTTCATAGCACATAAGCTTAATATCAAGACTATTCTTTCCATGAATACATGCTCCCTTCTTAAGCATTTGATAAGACTTCCATAGCCAAGAAATTATGAAAGAAGATTAAAAATTACACAATTAAATATTTCATAAGGCTTAGATCAAAGTAATCTTACCAAATGGAATGTGGGTGGGGGAAACTTCTAACAAAGGGAGGAGGATAGGAGGAAAGAGCTTAGCAAGAGGATAAGAGAGGGGCTCCAACCACCATGGGGAAGCTTTACCACCTTGGAGAGGAAGAGATGGAGAAGCTTAAGCAAGAGGGTGCTTCAAGAAGATTCTATGGAAGATGACCACCCAATCCTTTCAAATGATGCAAAATCTTGTGCAAGCATTAGGTTAGATTTGGCCACGATGGAGAGGCTCTTTATATACTAGCAAGGAGGGGAGAGGAGAAAGATAATCTAGCAATAGAGGCTCTTAAAAAATGCGCATTTTTTATCTTCACTCTAGGCACTTGGGAAGGGACTAAAGCATGTGGTAGAGGGGCTCCAAGCATGTGAGAGGGGTACCCAAGGTTATAGAACCCTCATTTTTCAAAACTATGCTTTCCTTCACATTTATTTCACACAATAAATGGGTCCTTGGCCACGGGTCCTTGGCCACACATGTGAATAGTTAAATGGGCACTCCTAGTATTAAAATATTTTGTCTAGAAGAAATCCATCTAATTCCTAGTTATCTATTCTAACAAAATTTATGTTGAAAACCTAAGTGGGATTAGCCATGGTGCATACAATGATTAAGAACACATAATTATGGTGGGTTAAACCACACCAAGAACTCCATGACTAGGGAGAGGAGAAAGAGAGAGAGATTGCACACTCAACACTCAATTCTATTGCATATCAAGCTGATACAATTAGAGGCTTATTTTGTAGATATCTCGCACTCCACTTTACACATGTGTGTGTGTGCCCATGTGGCACAACACTTTCCACATCTTTGATAAAAAACTCTCAAACCAAGCAATATCTAGCACTTGAGTGCTTTCACATGCGCATACTTGAATTGAGCTTACAACTCTCAACACCCCCTCTTAAGCGAAGTGTTCTCTACTCACCCACACACTAGAATTGCACATTTTAACACTCCCCCTCAATGCTTGCTTTTACAAATCTCATTTTAGCATTATCTCTAGGGTATGGTTACCCATTCTTAGACACACATGGATAGCTAATTACATTTGATTTTGCAAATTCACTTTTGGTCAAAGCTAGGTAGGAAGCCTAGGTAGGAAGCCGTCTTATGTGAGATCCCAAAAAATATTTGGAACATAAGAATGTTTTAGACCCGTAAAATTTACCGCATTGCAAAATGTTTGGAAAGCCATAAAAGGGTGTGTGTGTGTGTGTGAAATCCATACAACTAAGATTTTAGAGCTTGCAACCAAAAAATTGTGGGAATTTTCCCTTATGAAAACTAGTATTATGGCCTTTGAATAACAAATGTCAAAGATTAAGCAATCCAGACTCTGAAATCTTGACCTGCATAATTTTATAATTTGTATGCTTCTCTACATTGTCACTTGTACGTGCCATCAACTCCATGGCCTTACTTTGCAACACATCATTGTGCCAGGGCCCAACATCAAATCTTAGAGAACATACCAAATTGGCCAAGCTACATAGGGCCAACTTCTGCAAACATAAATTCAGGTAATGTCTTCTTTGTTGGCTGTTGTTGAACCCATAAAGGTAGTGACTCTGCTCTATTATCGCATTCTTGAACTCCCAAGAACTGATCCCCACATCATATTCTTCTTCTTCTTCACACTGCACATCTGCTCTTCTTCTTATTCATAGCCACTCAACGACTACATGGCAAGGTTAATTTATGGCAACTTTGCACTTTTTGTTGTTTTCCTTTGAAGTTGATTTTGTTGTGAAGCCTTGTATCATGGTTCACCTACTACAAGCCAAGGATCATACTACAAAATACACTTGATGGCCAATTGGATTTGCTGCTCCATCCAAATCCACCATGGTTATCCATGCTTGGTCATCTTCTTCATGTATTACTACAAGCCCAAGAGCCATAGCTATGCTTCCCTTAAACCTCCAATCAGCCACACTAGATTTGAGACCTAGCTCTCCTGTTGCACAGCCTGCAAATTTACCTGCAAATTTACAGCTTGTAACTTTTCACCTTAATAGCTTCTACAACAATCCACCATAACCATTCTTTGCTTGCTCATTATCTTTGTTCCTATAGGCTACAACTTGAGCCTCTTGATTGCTCTCCTTCTTTACTGCCTTTGCTGAGATGTTTCTCTTGTGGTTGGCTGCAACACCATATAAAAATGCAGCCTTTGTAGATTCAGACCCACCTGAATCTTTTTCTTCCTCAAGACCATGTTTTTAAGCTTCCATGGCACTCTTGGTCATGTAACTTGCTTCACCTTGCTACAACCATAGCCAAAATTTTGATGGGTGTAACTTGCAGCTACACATTCACTGCTCTTGTCTCCTTCAGTGGGCCTTGTAGCTTTTATGCAATTATCTTTATTGCTGTCATTCCTCTTGAAGTGGACTTGATTACGCCTCCTCTAAAGCCAAATCATCCACCAATTTCTTGAGCTCCCTATTGCAGCTTCCATTTATTGAAAATTTATTTTCCTCAAAAAATCACCTCCATCATGAGGTTTTCAATGTGACCAACATTATGGCCACCATAAGCTCTCCTTACGTGCATGCCCATCTTGCATGCAATGTGGAGTGTCTCCATTTGTTGTTGCAATACTTTGCCACAACACCTCTCTTGAGATCCTTATTGAGCTTTGCGTTTTGCCTCCTCAAACATACATAATTACATAGCCATTATTATGGCCACATGAGCTCCCAAACTTGCTTGTCTTCCACCTTTGACAAGCATGCAACTTCTCATAAGGTAGCCGCTCCAAGGGTGCTTTTAATATGGATTTCCCACAAGAAATCCAAGGTGTCAAGTGTTGTGAAAGCCAAACCGCTTCTACCAATGTTACCCCCTCTTTCATGAGAAACTCCATGAGCCATGTCCTTCAAGCATGCTCCATAAGGACTATTGCAGCAGCCCATTACTTGCTTGCCAATTTTGACAAGCATGCACCTCCTCCATCTTTGCCCGCAAGCAAAGAATCATGGGAATGGTAACTCCTATCAAATAGCAACCCTTCACATGAGCATTTCTTCCATTCTCAACACCAAAATCAAGGAAAAACTCATAAGTTACCTTCTCTTGACAGCTTGTTGATGACAACGATGAAAATATCCTCTTGCATCTCTATTTGGCAACTTCTTAATGAAAAAGGCAACTCTATTCATCCTCCCTTGATTCAATCTTTACTCAATAGCTTCTATGCAACCTCCTTGTTGTAAATCTCCATTCCTCTTGGAAATGATAGTTTCTGATATCTCTTAATGCAATCCTTATGATAAAGAGTGTGCATAAAATTTTCTTAATCAAAATGCAAGGAACATAAAATATGCTTAATCAAATAAACACACATAATCATATATACATATCTAGCACCATGCTAAGATCCCACTCTCGCTTTGATACCATGTTGAAAATCTAAGTGGGATTAGCCATGGTGCATACAATGATTAAGCACACATAATTATGGTGGGTCAAACCACACCAAGAACTCCATGACTAGAGAGAGGAGAGAGAGAGAGAGAGATTGCACTCGATTTTATTACATATCAAACTGATACAATGTGAGGCTTCTTTTGGAGATAGACCTTACGGAACTTTACACATGTGTGTGTGCCCATGTGGCACAAGACTTTCCACATCTTTGGTCAACACTCTCACACCAAGCAATATCTAGCACTTCTAGAGGGCTTTCACATGCACATGCTTGCATTGAGCTTATAACTCTCAACAATTTAGGCCATTCTAGATTAATAATCTTCCTTCCAAGGAATTTTCCTTATTCAAATAAAATAAATTATTTATTCTAATTTAATTAACCAAAGCTATAAGCTTTTGTTTACATTGCTAGTCTCAAAATGGTCCCGTAGAGGCCCCAAGACCCGGCAATTTAAACTTGCTTACTAAAACAAATATTCTTCCATTTAAAATTACAAGGTTAAGACTCAAAATAATTCTTCATCCAAAAATTTCTATTACAAGAATGATTCTCATGCTCCAAATTTCCCAATTACAAAAAAGTTCCGTAAGAAAGATGACAAGTTTTAGATTTGGCATGATTTGGGAAAGGATAGGTGAGGGAGGAATCTTACAAACTCCCCAAGAAAAAGAAAGAGCTGCCCTTAGCTTTGCAAAAAATGGAAATTGGACATGAAACTTGTCCCAATATTCCCAAGATGAATCCTGAACAGGATATCCTTTCCATTGGACCAAGACCTCTCGAATCATCCGGCTTTGTAGCTTCCTCTCTCTTATAGACAAGACCCGCTTGGGATGAAATCATCATCCAAAAAGGAATTTTGCAGGTCTAGTACATAATAATGCTTCAATAAACTAACATGGAAAACATTGTGCACATGTAGGTGAGGCGGAAGAGCCAACTCATAGGCTTGATCCCCTACTCTCTACACCACTTCATAAGGACCATAGTATCTAAAGGCAAGTTTCTTAAACTCTCCAAGATTTAGAAAACTACTCTTTGAATTAACCCTTAGAAAAAATTTGTCTCCCACTTTGAATTCTCGAGGAGAGCAGTGCCGATCCACATAGATTTTTTGTCTGTCACTTGCCCTCTTTAAGTTAGCTCCTATCTCTTAAAGTTGTCTATCCATTTCTTCCAACATTTCTTGAGCTACATGAATTGAGATGACTGGATCAAACAATTTGAGGGGAGTTAAGAAATCTTGCCCATACAAGGCCTTGAATGGCAACATTCCTGGACTCCCATGAAATGACAAATTATAAGAAAACTCTGCCAGAGGTAATAACTTAATCCAAATTTGGGGTTGCTTATTGTTGCAAAAAGCCCTTAACATGTTTGCAATGACTTGACTAACCCTCTTAGTCTAGCCATATATCTAGAGATGATAGGCCCTTGATAGGCCGTACTTACCTAGGGCTCCAAACATTGCTAGCCAAAATCTTGAAGTAAACTTGGATTCTCTATCACTTATGATTATCCTTGGAAGCCCATGTAATCCAACAATATCCTTGATGACAACACGTGCAATATTGGTTGTCGTAGCTGTATCTTTTGCAAGAAGTAAATGAGCTACCTTAGTCAACTTGTCTACTACCACAAAAATTGAATCATAACCCCCATAGTCTTGGGTAACTTGGTGACAAAATCCATGCTTAGGCATTTCCACTTAATTTTTGGAGTGTCAAGGGATAATAATAAACTTGGCAGCCTATTTCTCTTTGCCTTGATTTTCTAATAGCTTAAGGATTTCTTGACATATTCTAGAGTATCCTTCTTCATTCTTGGCTAGTAGAAGCTAGACTTGAGGAAGGAAAACATCTCATGATAACCTGGAGTGGCGAATGGTGACTCATGCGCTTCTTTAAGAATTTTTGACCTTAGGCTTGCGAGAACTCAAAGTCTCCTTCTAAAAAATAATTGGCCCTCCATTAGTGCAAAATCTTCTAGATTCCTTTTAGCAGATTGACTCTTGATCTCTTGTATTAGCGGCCCAAAATAATCATTTGATTCCAACTCTTGTTGACCTCTTTGGGAAGAGTTCTATGTATGAAGGTGCCGGCAAGAGCGGTGACCCCTTGGTTGAGTGCATTTGTTGCCGCATTTTCCTTTCTTGGTCTAAATTTGATCTCAAAGGAAAATTAATGGAGGAACTCTACCCATCTTCTTTGTCTCATGTTGAGTTTGTCTTGGGAGAATATCCACTTGAGGATCTTGTGATCAGTAACTAATTGAAAGAGTTTGCCAAGGAGATAGTGTCTCCACTTCTTGAGGGCATGAACAATAGCGAGCAACTCTAGATCATGGGTGGGGTAATTCTTCTTGTATATCCTGAGCTTTATTGACTCATAGGCTACTGGATGTCCTTATTGCTTAAGGATACCCCCAATCCCTTGCCCGCATGCATCTACTTCTACTTCAAAATCTTTCTCAAAGTCTGGCAACTTGAGTACTACGAAGGTTGACAAAATTTCTTTTAGCTTCTTGAATGCTTCTTGCCTTTTCTCTGACCAGATGAAGGATTTGTCTTTCTTAGTGATCTCAGTGAGAGGTCTTGCTATCATAGCGTACTTTGCACCATCCCGCCAGCCCTAAGAATCCTAAAACTTTTAAAATAATCTTGGTGATTGGCCATTGAACAATGGCTTCTACTTTAGCAAGGTTAGGAGAGATCCCTTCTCTTGAAACAATAAACCCCAGATAGGCTACCTTTTCTACAAAGAAGGAACACTTGCTCTTTTTTGCATAAAGCTTGGCGCTCTTGAGAATCTCAAGGACTCTGTGCAAGTGCTTCTCCTGCTCTTCTTTTGGCTTAGAGTAAATGATAATTTTATCAAAGAAGACTAAAATAAAATCATCCAATTCTTCCCTAAAAAGATCTGTCATTAAATGATTGAAGGTGGTCGAGGCATTTGTTAACCCAAGCGGCATGGCATTGAACTCATAATGTGTGAATCTTGTGTTGAATGCTATTTTGAAAATATCTTCATCTTTTATTCTGACTTGATTATATCTTGACCACAAATCTATCTTTGAAAATAACTTGGCCCCACCGAGTCAATCAATCAAATCATCAATTATGGCCAGCGGGTACTTATTCTTAACTGTGCATTGATTTAATCCTCAAAAATCTATGCATAGGCAAAAATTTCCATCCTACTTCTTTGGGAATAGAACTGGGGCACCTGAATAAAGCCTTGCTCTAGTAACTAGGTCATTTGATCTTTTAACTCTAAGGCTTTAGGCAGCACTGACATCTTGTACGGAGTCTTCGTTATGGGTTGTACTCTAGAAATGAGTTCTACCTCCTACACCAAGACTCTCACAAGTGGAAACTCTATTAGCTCCTTTGTAAAAACATCTTGGTATTCACTTAACCATTTGGGCACTTGCCCTTATGATTCTTTTTCTCATTTGTTTATCTTGAGAACATAGATCGGCAGACCCTTCTTAATTCCTTTGACTAAGGAATTGATTTTGACTACTTTGAGAGGAGCTTTGCTTGCTCTACCTTGAACTTGGATTGGATTCCCCGTATATGTGACAAAGAAAATGATCCCTTGACCGCAATGGATGTGGGAGAGGTTCTTGCTCAACCAATCCATCCCTAAGATACCTTGAAACTTTCCCATTTTAGGAATTTGGAATTTGTGGGAACTATTGTGCCCTTCAAGCTGAAATGGCAGTTCTACTACTTACTCTTCCACAATGAAGGTGAAAACATTGGCTAATGAAGCCCTTAACTTCTTTCCCGTTGCTTGTGCTTCTACATGAATTATTTTCAAAGTGCTTTGGGATAAAAAGGAATGAGAACTCCCCAAATTGATAAGAAAGGTGAGACTTCTAATGTGGTAGTCTCCCTGGGTCTTGAGGATAGAAAATTATTGATTCTTCCCACTTGGGTCTAGAGCGGTGTAAATTTGGGCCTACTCTTCCATCTGCTCTTAGATTGAGATACAATTAGTTGCGGAAGCCCTTGGAGGATTGTTTGGCGGTATTCTTCCTTGTACTTGATTCCCTTCAGTCTCTCCCCTATTCTTGTTCTTGAAAAGCTATCCTTGAGGAGGGAGAGGTGGTCTCGTGGGAATCCCTACTAATCCCAAAATGAATCGGTTGAGCTACTACTCCTTTGTCATGAGTGGATCATGGCGGGATACCTTGATGAACTCCTCATAATAAAATTCAATTGATCTTCCTCGCCGCATGAAGTATAAGAATTCATTCATCTGGGTGGTGGCGTAATTGAGGCAAAGGTAGCATTCTTTAAGCTAATTCTTGAGCTCTTCCCATCCTTGATAGTTTCCTGCAAGTCCTCGGGTTTGGCAGTGAATTTTCCCCCATAATTTGGCCGACCTAATTATCTTAACTATGCCAAGGATTCCTTGGGCAACAACATTGTATCTTGTTAGGGCAATATAATTTTCCATGGCCAAAATCCATTCTTGCAAGATTTTTGGAACTTCACTACCTTTGCTGGTGAAGGCTTTGGGCTGGAGCGTCTTCAAGAGATTCCTTAGCTCCTTGTCTTGTCCAAAATCTTCCTCTTTGTTAAGGATAGATCTCTTGCTAGGACTGAAAAAATTTGCTCAGGGAGGTATCAAACTCCCAGACATTAATGGCTCCACAACCATTTTTGGTTCCGTCTTGGGTGCTCTTGGACGACGATTCCCATGTCGAGGCGACATTTTTATCTCTACAAATCCCAACAAGTTCACACTTAGTACGTGAAAAGAACTTTTTAACTCTCTAGACATAGAGATTCACTCATTTTTTCTTTAAAATACATTTTCATAGATACTTGAAAAGTCTGGTCAACATACCAACATTTCTCCTCATCAAAAGCATGGACAACCTCCAAACACAATTTCCAAAACAAAATTATGTGGGGAAGGCCTACTAAGTCTAATACTTAGATTCATTTTACAAATTAGTCAACAAAGCGGAGATTAGGTGGTGTACTGATAATCAAGATGGTCTCCAATTCTTAGCCTTCCCAATGTTGATTTTTCCCAAACAATTAAAAACAAGTTTCTTCTAACTAGCATACATCATTATTTTGGCATCATCTTGCTTGGACTAGGCCATTCATGTCCAAAAATTCCATGAGTACTTCACTCGACCGGGTCCTATCTATGTCTTACAATTTAGTCCTTCCTAGAAAAGGATATCACCAAGACTCCGTGAGCATTTCACTCGGATAGGTCATCCCTCTGTCTTACAATCTAGTTCCCCCTAGACAAGGACATTGCCAAAACTCCGCGGCCATTTCAATCGGCTAGGTCATCCCTCTATCTTACAATCTAATCCCCCCTAGGCAAGGACATCGTCAAGACTCCGCAAGAATTTCACTCGACTAGGTCATACTAAACATTCCATACAGTTTCTTTATGATGATACCATAAGTAATTTTTTCATGGGACCACCCCTTGTCGACTTCAAATGTTTCTTTTTAGCAAATGTGAAAGTTCTTAATTCATTGATCTTTTATCCCTTAATTTCAAAATTTCTTTTATTAATTGAAAACAAATACCCCTTAGTGTGCAGTTGGTTGCAAGATAAACTTAATACCACTTTCAAATAAAATAAGAACAAGTTGAGCATATATCGAGGCTTTGTAACAACTTCTAGAATTGTAAGAATGAAGACTTGTATACTTCACGACTTCCTTTCTACTTACACCATTAGGGTCAAGGAGGATCAAATATGACAAATCCTTTTTTTAGATTTAAGATACTCTATTTCTTTGAGATATGCTAGGTCTCAATCTTCATATACTCTATCCTATGAAATTACCATCTTACCTTATAAGGTCAACTGGTTCCTGACCTTAAAAAGTCTAATTTGTGGGCCTAAGGACTCTTTCCTAAACCTACAAATGTGATATCCATACCTAGGGTCTTCTTTGACATGGTCTATACACTCTAAATTTACAAGTCCTACTCTATGCCGCGTCTAAGGTTCATTAGCCCTTATGTCTCTTTTCCTAATTTCAATTCCTAGCTTTATCTTTTAAGGTAACAAGGGTACTTATTTCTTTCCTAAGAAAATTTCAATTTTTATAATTAAAATACTTACATAGCTAAGACTACTAACTAGATTACTTATTCATGTTTGGCTAAAGATCTTACTTATTTATACCTACATGCATCTTTAAATAATTTTATACTAAAGAAGCTTACTTAACTTATTTAATTAAGGGAAGGAATTCATAGATCTATACTAACAATTACCCAACTAAGAGGGTCATTCTACTTAACAAGAGGATTGCATACTTAGACTATTCTAAGCATTTATGATTGAGCTTAATCAAGGATTAACTATGACTACTAATCCTATATCTAATGTGATTAGAGACCTAGAGTTAATTTGTAATCACCTCCTTTATGCAAGCTTACTTTAATTGATTCAAATTTACTTAGGTACTCCTTTAGCCTTAGCTAAATTATACTATACAAGACTCAAGCCATACTAGCTTAATTAATCTCTCTTAGATAATCTTTTATTCCAATAACTTATAAGATAATTAATATTTCTTATGCAACCCTCTTTACACATAATTTAATTAATACTTCCTAAGAAAGCTTCTTTGCATATAATTGGATTAACCATTCCTATGTTAAGCTTCTTAACACATAATCTACTCGATCATTTCAATGCAAGCATCCTACACATAACTTACTTAATAATTTCTATGCAAGCTTCTTACACATAACTTACTTAATCATTGCTATGCAAGATTCTTACACATAACTTACGTAATCATTTCTATGCAAGCTTCATAACACATAAACTTATTAATCAACCTTCTTAGGCAAGCTTGATAGCACATAATCTTATAAGTCAAGCCTTTTATGCAAGCTTCATAACACATAAGCTTATAAATCAAGCTTCTTATGCAAGATTCATAACACATAAGCTTAATAATCAAGCATGTTATTTCCATGAATGCATGCTCCCTTCTTAAGTATTTGATAAGGCTTCCATAGCCAAGAGATTATGAAAGAAGAATAAACATTACACAAATAAATATTTCATAAGGCTTAGATCAAAGTAAACTTACAAAATGGAAGGTTGAGGGGGGGGGGGAGAGGACTTGTAAGAAAGGGAGGAAGATAGGAGGAAAGAGCGTAG
>JAODKW010177483.1:0-11122 GCA_027576515.1 Dryopteris marginalis
CCCCCCTCTCTCCCCCCCCCCCCCCCCCCCCCCCCCCCCCCCCCCCCCCCCCCCCCCCCCCCCCCCCCCCCCCCCCCATAGTGTTGGTACTTACTACATTTGTGCATAAAAGCATGAGAACATGGACCTCTCTCTAAGAAAGGATATAGAAATTTTAGACTTTGTGGCAAAGATTCTTATGATGGGGGAATATAGTTTTGGTATTTCCTAGCATTTGTGCAAAAAATCATGAGGAGATATACCTCTCTCTAAGAAAGGATTTCATTTTTATATACTTTGTGGCCAAGAGGCCTATGATTGATGGGTCATGGTGATGCCAATTTGAAATCATGCCATTGAATAAGATGCATATGACTAAAATTCCAAGCTGTCTCTTTCAACAAACATATCCTATGGTTTTAATGTATTCAAACATTTCAAGGGATTTTTAAGTCAGAGATAATGCACAGAAGAACGAAAGACCTCTATTTTCTCAAGGATATGGATAATTGAAATAGTGTTATTGAAAATGGGGCCTCATTTATCAAGCATCATATGGTGTCAATTTTATAAAATTTCTTATTAGAGGTTAAATATTGACATATCATTAACAGAAGGCCTATAATCAAGAATCCATAGAGTTGTTATTCACAGATATTTGTGTATGAAAACATGGTCTCTATTTTACACTACATTTCAAGAAGGATTTTAAGTCAAATATGAAATAATAGCAAGGTCTTTTCAAGATATCTATATAGAGGGAGCGGGCATAGGATTTCTAGTTAGTGACTATAAGCATTAAGACATGGACCTACCTTTATGCAAGGACATAGAATTCATTGTGTTTGTGTAAAAATAAAATCATGACATTTAACAAGAGCCCTATGACTAAAGAATAAGACTTTAGATGCCATTGTAATGTTAGATGCCAATCGACTTTCTATTTGGAAATTTTGCACACAATAATAAGACAACATGGATATGTTTATTTCAAATAAGATAATCATATTTATAATTATCTTCAAAAAGTAATTCAATAAGAGGCAAAAATACTTTTTTTGGTGAACCCTATGACCCTTTGTCCATAGAGTCTTGTAGGGATCATTGATGCAATTAAAAGAAAGCAAAATCTTGAATGTGAGGCATATCACCCTTTGGCCAACTTGTTAGGGCATTTCAATTCCTTATGGTAGAACACTATAATCCTTTGGCAATGGGACCATGTAGTGATAATAAAGATTAATAAATAAAATGTTCCAAACCCTATGACCCTTTGGCCCCATAGGGTCATGTATGGATCAATTGCAATAAGGTCATGCATAACACTTTTTTCTCAAGGGTTATGGAAATCTAGCCAAATGGTCCCATATACTCTATGTATTTGGCCTTTGAACAATAGAATATTTAAAGTTAGGCCTATGGCTATGCGGTCACATGGTTAATATAATTTCCTCAAGAGTAGGGGCTCCTCAATATGAACCTCTAACCCATTGGCAATAGGGTCCCCAAAATAAGTTCATGTAGAGACAATTTAGATATATTGAAAAATTTGGCATTCCAATTCTTTTTGATAGAACGCTTTGATCCTTTGTCCATAAAATCATGTAGTGACCCTTTGGCCGTAGAGTCCCAAAAAGCCCCACGTAGCAACTAGAAATTTTGCATCTTGTATGTGACCTATCATAGAATATTTTGCAGTGAAAAAAAGCCAAAACATAACTTTCCTTGAAACCTGCTTGCAATCCTTCAATACTTTCTCCTATTCAAATGTTGGATTATATTCTGGTACTTTTAGAGCCTCTCCCTTATCACCTTCGATGTAGTCCCAATATCCTTTACCCATCAAAAAATTGGTCATCCTATACTTCCAAGCATGGAAGTTATTCTTGTCAAGCTTCTCACTGAAAATCTGATCAAAGCCCTCAGACATCCAAGGCTTGACTTAACCAAAATATCTTGCACATAGATAATTTTTGAAAGCAACCTGCACTATAACAAATGTGCTGTATAAATATGTAACAATACCCAAATGTGACCATAGTAAGCATACAACCACAATCACAAATACATGTGCAATCACTGTCTGTACACAAATTTTTGTACCTTGCACTACCAAAATGTTGTTCACAAAATAATAGAATCTGAATTGTACTTATCAATATTGCATATGAACAACGTCTAACTCTCCAACGGAGACCAAAACATGTGTGGAATAGATTTTTGGCAGCAAAATTGTAGCCCAAAGGGCTGCATACTTCCTTGATGCCCCACAATTCTCTGAAGATAGCCCCTCAATTGGATATCATTTTTTCAAAGCTCTTGCTCAAGCTCCCAAGCCTAGGGTTGCACACAAGAAGAAGGGGGAAGAGATGGTGAACACATAAGATATGGAAGGCTGAACTTCTTCTTCTTCATCACCAAAAAGGGTCTACATAAAGATAAGTAAACCCAAAACATAAGTAGTACAAAGTATGTACATACAGTCCAAAATGTAAACAAGCTAGATAGTGAGCTGACAAGATAAGTATGGCATAACTCTGGGTAGACTACATGGGTGTAACACTGGAAAAGATCCTTGTGTCACTCACTACTGTTGCTAGACTGCATGGGTGTATTCCAGCTATAGAATCACTGGCAAAGATCCTTGTGTCAATCACTAGTGTTTTTTTTTCAAAGGAATCCCATAAAAATATATTGCCTAATTGGGCAACCCTACCCCAACATGGCCCTAGCCTAAGGGCCCTAGCCTTCTAGAGTCTATGATTTTTAGAAATTTCATGATTTGTTGAATTTTTTTAAAAAAATTGCTAAAAATACTAGACATATTTAGGTATTTTTTATAAATTCATAATTTTTGGCAAATAATTGACTTTTTTTTTTGAAAGTTTTAATACTCTCTGACAATAAAAATTGCAAAAAGATTCCAAAAATACACTAAAATTGCCTAATTTTTTTCCAAAAGGCCATTTGGTTGCTTAATTTTCTACAATTTGCCTAAAAAAATAACATTGTTGGTCACCTAACATGCCAATGATTGAAGTCCCTCAATATTATCGAGGCCCATAGTGAGTGTCAGCTCATGGAGAGCTCGACATATCAACACAAAGGAAGGAATAAATTTCTCTCATGATGGGCACAAGTATCCTCCTAGAAGGAGAAGAAAAACCATCTCCTTGGGAAGCCAAGAGCCTCAATGTCAAGAGCAAAGAAGAGAAGAGTTTTGTGACAACAAAGACAAACAAGATGAGGAGAACAATTTGGACTATCGTGAGCACTCTGATGATGAGATTCCACCAAGACAACCACACTCTCCTATTTGTGCTAAAAAGAAAAGACGTCCCAGCTCTAGCTATAGCTATTTTGATTCCAAAAAGGGAAGTAATGACACAAGGCATCCATGTCAAAAAAGGATGAAGTCACCTTCTCCTCCCTCTTCATCACCTAACTCTTCCAGTTTTGATTCTAGCGCACAAGAAGCTACGTCTCCTCCTAAAGGTTCCAAAAGTAGAGGGCATAGATGTGTATATCTAGCTTGGAAGAGAGCTAGCCGCCTTCAAAATTTCAAGGAAGAAGGAAAAAGTATCACTTTTCTCTCCTATGATGGAGCCATAACACAGATAAGGTACTTAACTTTATCTAGCAATTTGATGAGGCTTTTGGAGGTGGATATTTTGTGGAGCAATCCAAGCTCAAGCATGTTGCTATGTACTTCCAAAAATTTACTAAAAGGCAAAAGATGATGTCTTGACGGAATGGAAAAGCTTCAAGTTAGAACAAACCCAAAATTATGTAGATATGTTTTGGGATTTACTTCACAAAATTGCTATCTACAAATGGATAGAATTCTTTGAGCAAAAACAAGGTTTATGTGCTAGTATTCTAGACCTGAGGACTTATGTTAATGCTCAAAGACCCAATACTATCTCAGGGATTATACACCACACCATTGTAGCAGCCAAGATTTTTCTATCTTTTGCAATATTAGTGTTTAAATATAATGAAAAAGGAGATAAATATCAACAAGGAGAGAGATCCCTCAATTATAACAAGACCAAAGGTGACAAAAAGAAATAGAATGGCGTCTACAAAGGTAATAACCGTCTCTCCCTTGAAGATATGGATCCTTATTGCAAGGAAAATTATTGCTTCAAATGTTGGGAACAAGGCCTAAGGGTGTCATTTGGCTACATATACCATAACCTATGAGTGAACAGACATGTATATTTTTAATAGGGGTTTTCACATATTGTATGGTGAAATATGGTGAAAGAGGGTTAAGAAAGTGTCTACCCTTGCACACAGGTGTTATATGGGTTGTATATAGAGTGACCCTCTTGAGGAACATGGTCACTCTTATAGGACGACTAAGAAAGACAAACCCCAAGCATCTACAATTCTTTCTCAGAAGAAGAAAGACAACAAAGAATCACACCTATGCTATGCATGGGGCAAGGTATGTGATCAAGTTATTCTTATCCTATTTGATTGTGGTTCTACCCATAACTTCATATCAATAGAGTTAGCAACACCAGCATAGTAGATGCATATGCTAATGATTTAGATTTTGATAATGTTATATTTTCCTTGACAAATGGGAAGACACAAGATCCATTCATATTAAAAGATGTATTTATTTTCTATGGTTCAAAGCTATGCATTAATCAGGCTTTGAGGGAGAAGGTTATGCAAGAATCCCATGCTCCTCCTTATGCAAAGCATCATGGTATTCAAGCTACCACTAATGCTATTGAGACATATTTTTACTAAACAATATGTTTCTCAATGCTTGACATACCAAAAGGTAAAATGTGATAGAGGTAAGAAAACATGGTTACTTTAACCATTACAAATATCAAATGCTCATTGGGAGAGTATTTCCACGGATTTTATTTTTAGCCTTCCAAAATTGTTACATGGAATTACAAGTATTTGGACAATAGTTGACAAGAGTAAATAAGACCATTTTATTCCTGTCAAAAAGACTATCAAACCTCATCATATGGCTAATGTCTTTGTCTCGCAGATTTTCAAATATCATGGCTTGCCAAAGTCAATAGTCTCAAATATGGGTCCTCATATGATGAGTCTCTTTTGGAAAGGACTCTTTGAGAATCTGGGTACACAATTAGATTTCTCCTCTGCCTATCAGCCTCAGATGGATGGGCAAAGTGAATTGCCAACTCCATTTTTTTGGATCTATTAAAGAGCTATGTTGATGAAGTAGATCATTGTAATTAATGGGAAACGTATTTACCCTTAGTGGAGTATGCATACAATAATACAATGCATATCTCTACAAGAAAATACCCTTTTGAAATTATAGAAGGTCAATTAAAAGTTCCTCTAGTTTTGAGGATGCATCAAAAGAAATTACTGCAGATGAATATGTGTGTGATCTTGAAATCAATTTGAAGTAGTTAAAATATGCCATAAACGTATCACAGTAAAAGTAGAAGAAAGGTGCTGACAAGCATAGACATCCCCTTGCATTTAAGGAAGATAATTGGGTGTTTCTAAGGTATCCCAAGGCTTGTTTAAGGCATACTATGAGAAAATATTGACAAGGAATGCACTGAGGTCATAAAAAGTACTATGCTAAGTTAGCACACTATTATTATGATCCATTTTAAATTCTTACAAGAATAAATAAAACAAATTATAGAGGTTCAAGTTGTCAACCCACTGGTAAGTTCATAATGCCTTCTAAGCCCACTTAAACCTTTTAAGGGTTCTCCTCCACGGAGCCTCTTTATGAAGACCCTCCAAAATTTGATGAGCTTGAAGAAATTTTATAGCCCAGGAGCATCCTTAAGCAGCACAAGGATAAGATGTTAAAAAATGGTAAGGTACTCCATAAGTATTTGATTACATTCAAAATTTATTCTTTTGATGATGCTAAATGGATGATGGAGTCCGTTCCAAAAAGGAACAAGAAGCACAAAAAGCATAGCAGGAGAAGAGAGCTCTAGAACAAAAGTGGAATCAATAGTGCAAGGTGGATGCGGGCGGTATATAAAACTTTGGCATTTATTAATTTCACAAGTATTTTGTTATTTTTTTTGTAATTAAAAGCCTATGATTGGAGTCAAGAGCTTCCACATTATATCATTACTTTTTGTAAAAGACTCATTTTAATGTGAGTAGATAGCTACCAAGAAACCCTTGGTATATAAATCTCTAGTTTAGGGATTTATCTCATTACCTTATGTCCCATCAAACTATTCTCTCCACAAGTAAGAGAAGGTGATTCTTAGAGCTTCCATAGCTCAATACAATTGTACTTTTTACCATTTTCAATGATAAGTAAGCCTTCTACATGGCTTAAGCTTTATTTTGATGCTTTCAAATCACTATTTTTTTGTCTGGAACATTTGAAATTATGATTTGGATTATACTCTATTTTGGCTTGTTTCAAGTGTTATGAAGTGATTCCAAGTTGTTTCTTTGATTGATAGGAATTGTTTTAGCATACTAGAGGGTTGCGTATCCATGTTTCCACTTTTTAATGAGTTGTCCAATTCAAATTGCAATTTTAATTGTGCTTTAAAATGTTGGTACAGAGGGTCCTACCTATTTCATTATGTATCCTAGATGCAAGGAGTAAACCAAATGCTTCATTTACTTGGTTTAGGCTTTAGAACGCTTTTCATATGTTGCATTTGCATTAGTGTTCTTATTTCTATGATTTGATTGTGTTGTAATTGTTACATATGTCATTTAAGTATCCTTATCAAGCTAGTACGTTAGATTCTGTGGTGCTTGAAACGCCCATGTAGCCTCTATGCACTAGTTGGGTAGCTTCCCTAGTATTGACTATTTATGTTAGTACTTGAAGATCTATACTATGATGTCCATCCATGGCAAGCAGCTAACATTGGTGCCATTTCTAGGGGGCATGCCTAAACTAGAGAATACGTTGAGTATCTTATGTGTCTTAGAATCCACTAAGCGCAAGCTTAGTTGCATCATTTTTACCATTAGGTGAGAGGTTGAAACGAGGGTTTCAAGGCTCTTGAGGGAAGCCGGGGGATGGGGACCTACCTAGGACCTTCATTTAGGATAAGTGAGTGTAGATTGAGAGAGGATAAGAATTCAAATTTCAATTTTAAATTTTCTAGCTCATTTTGACAAAGTGATTACATATACCTTATATAGACATCATATAGAGCTCATACATCAAATGGATACTTGCCTAGTGTCAAGATGTAGCCAGGTCATCTCATCAAACATCAGATCTTGGGTGTCCATAGATAGTGGCAATACATCATATGGTGGTGTGAGAATCGGTAAGAATTTTTATTTCTTTTTCTATGGTACATGTAAACAAGTAGGTTGCATCTAATAATGGATTAAGGCATCTACACAATGCTATATTTAAGTGGGTTATCAAGCCTATCAATTAGGTAGTAGAAGCTACTTCTAAGGACTAACAATTATCAACAGGTAACTACCAATGTTTATAGTGGCTATCAGGTTCATATCTATTGTACCTAGGTAGCTACCACTATGGTAACATCTTACCCTATGGTGATTACTACCATTATGGTGGCAACTACCTCTGTGATGGTAGATACCATTGGCAGTAATGGTGGCTACCATTGTGGTGTGGTAGATTCCCTTGTGGAGGTAGCTAACATGTGGTGGTAGCTACCCATGGTAGTAATGGTAGCTCTCCTTGGTGTGATAGCTACCCATGGTAGTAATGGTAGCTCTCCTTGGTGTGATAGCTATCCCTATGATGGTAGCTACCAATGGTGGTAATGCTAGCTATTAGTGCTAGTAATGGTAGGTACCACTCTGGTGGCATATAGCCATGTGATGGTAGCTACTAGTTCTAGCAATGATCTACTCCTATACCAACTACCAATGCTAGTAATGGTAGCTACCACTCTGGTGGCATATAGTCCTGTGATGGTCGCTAATAGTTCCACGCTAATAGTTCTAGCTATGGTATACCCTGTATGTTGGTAGCTACCTCTATGATGGTAGCTACCAAAGCTAGTAGTGGTAGCTACCACCATGGTGGAAACTACCCCTATGATGGTTACTACCAGTGGTACCAATGATAGTTACTACTCATGTGGTGGTAGTTGTGCCCTTGATGGTAGCTACTAGTGGTAGTAGTGATAGCTACCCCTGTGGTGATAGCTACCCCTATAATGGTAGGTACCAGTGGTAGAAGATAGCTACTCCTATGATGGTAGCTTCCCCTATTTACCCCTATGGTAGGTACCAAGGCTAGTATTACTAGCTATAAGTGCTAGTTATACTAGCTACCTCTGCTAGAAATACTAGCTACCAATGCTAGGAAAGCTAGCTACCAGTGCTAGTAAGGATATCTACCAGTACTCCTATGGTGGTAGCTGCACCTATTATGGTATCTACCAATGTTAGTAGTGTGATAGTTGATAGCTCTAAGTGTACTAGTAGGTAGCTTCCCATATAGGTTGTAGCTAGATATATATGATGGCCACTTAATGGAAGCTGATTGCATGGCAGTTATGTCCTTTTGTGGATAGAAATTATCCAGGTAAGATAGTTGTTGGTACATTTTTTGATCATACAATTGACTGGGGATACCTATTGTGATGAAGAGTCCACATCAACAAAGGAGGCAAATGGAAGTGAACACTTACCAGAAAAATCAAATAGTGAGGGTGGTAAGCCTAACTATCTAGCAATTGAATTTTGACCTCTTTTGTTTTTTTTGTTGAAGATTGTTTTTTTCTTTTTTGAGATAGAGAATCATTTGTAGTGGTAAAATGGTGGATAAAAAGGTATATGAAGATTTGCATTCATTTTTATTTTATTTTACAAAAGCTAAGGATGACAAAGATGCGAAGGACAAATCCAAACTTGTCGTTGATGAGATAGGCACATTTGAAGCGATCTCAAATGCTGAAGAGTGTAAGGAATTAGTTGGTACCATCAATAATGTTTTGATTTGCCTGTACTTGTCATTTACATTTTCCATTGTTGTTTACACTATGAAATAGTTGTCATAGAAAGTCTATCAAAATCTATGGAGGGAGATAAAGTGTCATCTATACCTTTGAGTACAGGCATTGTGCATGATAAAAGCCCTAGTCTTGTAGAGGCTTTTGCTAAGGCAAAAAAGTTTAAGAAACAAAAATTCAAATTAGGTAGTTGTATTCAAAATGTTTTTTTTGCTGCAAATGATTATTTAAGCTTCCTCAATGACAGTTTGAATGCTTTTATAGGAGGTTCAAGTGGATACCAACATTATGACGAAGATGCAGGCCAAGAGACAAATGTAGTTGTGGACAAAGATACAGATGTAGTTTTGCCTGTTGAGACAAAAGATGATCCTTTAGAGGTACCTGCTGATGTGGAGGTGAAAGATGCTACCGCAGCTCTTGCCCAAGAGAGGAAAGGTACAGCCAACACTAGAGCCAAAAGATGTTTGGCATCTTAATTAACTTTTTGAAAAAAAAAAACATTTTGTAATGTTTACCCTCCTGTGCCCAATGTTTCCTTGTATCAGCCTTTGTACAAGTCCTTTGTGACTATAATGCTATGTAGCATGTGTTCTTTTTGACAATCTTAATGAAAAGAAGCAAATTTTTTTGGGTTCTTCCTTGATTTTTGTGCCAGATAAACATACTAGTGAATGCACATAATTATGTGACTCCTGGACATATAACAAGTGGTCTTGGTTGTTGGCTCCTGGAGATTATGGCATGCGTGCGATGCTCAAATGCTGTGGGGATTTGGTTTTTCCACTGGACAGACACAACACTAGAGAATTATTGTATTTGATTAAGTCACTCGCTATTGATGAGAAGGTGGATGTTGCTTGCAAAGCAGGGTCAGTTGCCAATGATCATGATGTTTCAAGTGCCCCTTTAGACCCGGTTGAGGAATTTGTTGGTCATGTTGTCTCAAGCGCCGCTACAAACCTTGTTGAGGAAGGTTCTCATCATGTTGTTTTAGGTGCCAATGTTCATGATGTTTCAAGTGCCCTTGTAGACCCAATTAAGGAATTTGTTGGTCATGCTGACTCAAGTGCCGCTACAGGCCCAGTTCAGGAAGGTGCTCATCATGCTGTTTCAGGTGCCCCTACAGATCCACTTGAAGAATCTGAAGGTCATCATCTTGCATCAGAACCCCCCTCCTTCAAATGGCCCTACTAAATGTGCCCCTGAAGATCAACTATACCCATCTAGAGAATGTGTTATTCCTTGGTGGAAGGATTTGATGATGCCCTTACCCTTAAGCTGCCAATTTTCTGGGAGAACATATAAATTTCCAATCCCAAGGTTGTAGTCTTGGATATGAATGGGGTGCTCCTAAAAAGGTATAACCGCTTCCCAAAAGGTAAAGCATTGGAACAACTTCCAAAAGGACACAAATTTATTGTACGTAGGGTGGTAAAGGGTGAATATGCTTGTGGTGTTACATGCATTGTGCGACCAAATGCACAGAACTTCATTAGCCATTGCGTGTCGATGTTCATTTCAATCTTGTGGAGTAGCTGCACCCAAGAAAATATCATAGCAAATATGGTGTCATTCTTTCCAAAATTGCACCCAAAGATGTGGGAAGATATCCTTTCACTGCAGCACTGCCGTCAAGCACCCTTCAAACTATCAGAGGTGCCAGGTGTCAAAACAAGTTAAGTAAGCCAATTTTTTTGAAGGTTGATGATGACCTACGTCGTAGGCATCCGAAGTGGCAGACTTTGAAAATTTTGTTTGTGGACGATACACGATACAAGAATCAGCTAAATCTGTGGTCTCTATGATCTGCCTGCCAAAAGCTTTGATCCAAGCTTTGATCCATTCGACCCACAGCAAGATGAGTACTACCTCACCAACAGTCTATTGCCATGGCTGAGGGGATGGTGCGCAACGGACGATCCTGATGGTTATGTTTTGAAGAACATGCTAAAGAATGACAAGGATATGGTGTCATCACATGTAATGAAGCATTGCCAGATGTGGAACTCATGCTAAGAGTGAAGCTGGAGTAGAGTTATTATTTTTGTTGTCAGATGGTTATCTGTTCTACTCTTTTTGTATGGACCCTATAATACATCCTTTTATAGATATGAGAAGACATGTTCAATATTATCTATTTTTGGTGAATATGATGTCCTTCTTGAGTATTGTTTATGAATGTT
>JAODKW010178592.1:0-11084 GCA_027576515.1 Dryopteris marginalis
TGTCTCTTGCAGAGTCAAGGCGCCCCTCGACACGCTCCAGAGCAGGGTTTTGACGAGGACATGGATACCGGGAGCGAATAGCGTGGAGCACCCCTTCAAATTTTTGGCACCCCCCTCCCGTCCATAGCCCATTTTGTATTTATTGCCAAGCCCGTCATGGGCATTTTTGTTGTCCATGTAAATATATTTGGAATAAATAAAATTTTGCCAAGCTCTATTTGTTGGTGTCCAAATGTTTTCTTTAATTAAATGTACATTTAAAAAAAAAATAAAAAATGAGATGACCATTTGAATGGGTCCACCATGGGCCCATTCAAATGGTCATCTCATTTTTTTTGTTAAAAAGTCGGCTGCGGCAATAAGCGCGGTAATAAGCGCGGTAATAAACGCGGTAATAAGCGCGGTAAAACAACCGTATATTATTGCCGCGTTTATTACCGCCAAGTCCATTACCGCGCTTATTGCCGCTTAGGAAACTTTACACACAAAAAAAAAAGCTTTGTATTTTTGAAGCTATAAGCGCGGTAAAAGCAGGCGCCTTTTGTAGTGTAGGCCTAACAAACCAAATGTTGAGGCATTATTTAAGCCTCTCTTGAAGGTTTGGAATCAGTGTAGAGCTATATGTAACAAAAGAAACACCTTGCTAATTGATGATGGTCCTTTTAAAGGGTGTATAAATCCTATAGATGATTGCATTTATCCTCACACCTAAAATGGTGAAGAAGATGATATACTTTGTAATGAGTTAATGCCATACCTAGTTCATATGAAAGATGTTCAAGATCTTAGACCCATCATATGCTTTGATTGATTTGGCCAAGATCTTATAACATTAGATCATCAATTATACCAAAAGTTCAGTGATGTAATAGAGGAGTGACAAACATTCACAAATTTTTTTCTTCATGAGAAGCTCAATCAGCTAAAAATCAAAGCTCATGTGCATCTTGTACCTTGTCGCAATGTGGAGAGAAGATAGCTCATTCCATATCAAAGAAAGAAGGAAGAGAACCCACACACATAGAAGCTTCTTCCTTGAATGCACATAAATATGGTGTGGTTGAACTCTACAGATTAGATAGCCTTATTAAAAAGAGTATTATAAAACAAATGTTTAAGCGACCAACATGCTATTACTATTGCTCATTGCCTGGGATATGATTGACCCCCTTACATAAGTGGCGGGTCAGCAAAATCCTACATATCAAAGCTAAAGAAGTATTACTTGCACTTGTAGGTAGCAAAAAATGTGAAGTAATCTTTATGATATTAGCATGTACACTAATATTTTATGCGAGAAAATAACCTTATCATTTTTTTTTCTTTATGCAAGGAAAAGAAAAAATTAATGCAAAGCTAGTAAGAGTTTTGTTAAGAAAGCTTTCATTTATGATAATTGACAGGTATCACTCATACTCTTTTTGTATAGCTGATTTTACATACTTTTACATACTAGAGAAAAAAGTTTAATTTTGTGAAGGCCTTGGGTTTGATAATAAGAGATGTTTTGTCCTCTTTAATGTTAGGAAGGAAGACATTTTGGATGGACGACCACCATTGCTTCTACAATAAAGTATTTTTGTGTGTTTTCTCCAAGAGGACGTATGATTAGAGTACCATGTTGGTTTGAGGTGTAGCTATGGAGAATCTACACTTATTGAGGAAGACACAACAAACTATGTGCCCTCGATGAATAGGCATCTTAATGAGAATTCTTGTATTGGTCCCAATACTTATTCCCACATTTTACAATGTACTTTAAACTCTATTCAAGACTAAGAAAGGTCATGTAAGAGACAATTCTCACAATGTAATTTTTAACACATGAGTTATCTATAGCTTTCTTGGATGGTTATACAATTGTGTTACTTTCATTTTAATTAATTAAGTTGGGTACATGTATTGATGTTCAAAAAGTATGCTAATGTTTGTAATAAAAAGTTTAATAATAGCAGGCGTTCGTCTCTTGAGGTTTTGCAGAAGGTGAAATTGACTTATTTTTGGTGCCTGTTTGTGCATTTTCTTTGCATGCTTGGATTTGGTGTGCAGTTGCTACTGGTATAATTGGCAAACTCCTTTCAAGCCCAAGAAATAAACATCTCAACAGGCATCTCAATAGATTGAGGATATTCTCAATATTTGTGCCTAGAATCATAAGTATAATTTTAAAGTTCCAAGGTTCTAAACTATGAGGTTGATCCCTCAATCCTTTCTACACATATTGGAATGTGTGGTGTGAGTACCTACTATGGCGTAATACAACACGTGGTGATCCTAAGCTCTTCATTGTGTGTGTGGGCACCATGGAAAATAACCTTATTATTTTATGAGAGCATATAGTTCTAGAGAAAACATCCCTTGCACATTTTGTTAATTTGAGTATTTGAAATGCCTTGAAGTAAAGAGATTGAAATGCCTTGCATTAAAGAGATTAGTCAACATGTACTTGAAAAGAAGATTTGAATATTTAACCTCCCTCGCACAAACACACACACACACACACGTTGTGTACGCATGAAATTTTTGTTTTACAAATATGGTGTTGAGGAGAAGTCTCTCTCTCTCTCTCTCTCTCTAGAGAAAAGAAGCAGTGCAAGCATTGTATTCTTATTTTCTTTTTAAGTATATATTTTCTCTTTCTCTCTCTCTCCCTAGAGCAAAGAAGCAGCACAAGCACTGCATTCTTTCTCTCTCTCTGCAACAAAGCACATAAACATACGCATACAAAGAGTCCTTCAGTCCCTTCTTCTCTCCCTCAACCTTCAACCCCTTCTTCTTACGCTACAAGAAGCGACATTTTAATGTACAAAGTATAGCTACAAACCACGAAAGCTACACTTAACATGGAAACTAGCGTGCAATATTTCTCTCTTCTTCTTCGAGTTGAAGTATCCCTCTCTTTAAGTGTCATGCATGCTTGACACCCATGAGAATATATAATTTATCTTCACGTTTTTTTTTTCTCTAGTTTAATCAAACTCCACCTTATTCACTAGCCTTAGGAGTAAAAGGCATCCTTAAAAAGCACGTGGCCCAATCACTTTTGAAGGCACAAAAGTGTGAGGCCTCCACAATAGCTTGTCCCCCCCTTTTTTGTTAGCGGACAGCGCCAAAAAAAACAAAGAAAACAAGAGAGTGATATGATGTAGAATGAAGGTAAAATAGTAAAATGCTTTTGGCAAGACCATAGTAAATAACATCACGGTAAATAAGAAGTTAAAATCTTCTAATCTTAAGGACATCATAAAAAGTGAATACACCATGGTAAATAATAAGATAAATTTTTTGTGTAAATAGATTGGAAAGAGTGAGAATACATCAAAAGAAAAGAGGGTGTGATCAATTTTCTAAGGTATGATCACCCTAGATTAGAGGTTCAAATTTGAGTTTGAGCCTGGATGAGGTTGCAAGAACCTAGTTATAAGACACTTTGATCAATATAAAGAGAAGAAACCAATATTCCAAGTATATATATCGGATTCTTTGAACAATTTAGAAATGGGCTAAAATAACTAAATTTAAAAATGGCACTTGAATAAGTGCCAAATTTCCTAAATTGGTGTTCAAGACATGTTATGGACAAAAGCTCTACGTCACATATACGAAGTCAAAAGTGAAACTATTAACGTATTACACATACACTCAATGATGCACAACAAAAATCATAAATGTATATGAAGAATGGTCATCCATGAATCGAAGAGGAAAATATCAGAGTAGGTACTTACATAATGTATAGGAGACATACTAACAACGACCTGCCTGGGTGGTTGTTAGTATGTCTCTTATACATTATGTAATTACCTACTCTGATTGCCATAAATGTATCACAATAACATGCTATACATATACTTATGAGAACAGAGCCAAAATGGAAAGAAAATATTTTATTACAGCTTTGCACGAAACAGGAATGTGTCTTCTCATCAAACATATACATATGCACACACAAACTGAATGGATCGTCTTGGGCTTTGACATGCAAAAAGAAGGTGATCCTTCAAAGGGAATGTGTCTTCTCATCAAACATATACATATGCACACACAAACTGAATGGATCTTTGACATGCAAAAAGGAGGTGATCCTTCAGCACATAGAAAATGCCACATCTTTAGAAGATGAGGCAGGCACCTAATAATCTTTAGAAGATGAGGCAGGCACCTAATATTGCCTCTCCTCATCACTAGCAAGGTCAACCTAATATTGCCTTTCCTACATATACACCTGAATTTACCTTGACATCTACAACTCTTTCCTACGCTTGAATTTAGCTTCACAAGATGTCTAGTGATGAGGCAGCTGGCTTTCCTACACTTGAATTTAGCTTGTAGCATGAGGAAATAAGTTCTTGACAAGTTCTTCCACATGAACTGCGAGAACTTTGATGGTCTCCATGAGTCATCTTTGCTCATCCACTTTCGAATCTAGGCCAAACCTCTTGCAATCAGTATGTAAAGCTTGTACAATAATTTCACTAGATTAAAGCTAAGCTGGCTTAAGCTTGTACAATCTCTTCTTCTTCTTCTTCTTCTTCTTCTTCTAAACAAGCAAACAACTCCCTCATAATTCATTTCTCCACAAGAAATCTCTGACAAGAGAACCTACCCTGTGCTTCCTAGAGTGCACTCGAATTCATTAAGGAATTGAGTCAATCCACAAACTGCGCCCTGGCTTCCTCCATGCTCTAGATCTTTTCCTAATTTTTTGGGCTTTGATATTTTATACCGTCTATCCAAGGCAGCTGTTGCATATATACTTGTCATGAGAACATAAGCTGGCCCAGCTTTACTGCCTAGTTTGCGCATTTCTGGTAGGGTATGCCACATAATTATAGAATAACCAAAAGATGGCATGTCCAGGACTAGTACTCTTACTGCCTTATCTAGGTGCCCAAAAAGGTCAACGATGCATGGTGCTCATATTCACAAAAAGTTCTTGGCCGTCTTCTACTAGACCTATTAAGCACACAAGCTCATGCTTCTGCATCTAGATGGATGTCCTCATGCTGCATCTCTTGAGAGCACTTTGGTGGTGTGACCTCCTTGTGTATATCATGCAATCAATGCTCTCCAGGAGATGACATTCTGACCAGAAAGCCCATGAAAATTAAGCACTTGTTGTGCTTCCATTAAACATCACCGCAACTAGAGGACCGCCACCTAGCAGACAATGACATTCTACAGTAACCCCTTCCTTGCAATCTTCTCATGGATTTGTTTCCTCTTGCCAATTGCTCCAATCATGGCTAGAAGGATTCCCTCACGCTGCATCTCTTGAAAGCACTTCAACTGCATGTGTGACTTGTTTGTGCATATCCTTCAATCACTGCACTCCAAGAGACGACATTCCAAGAAGGCAGCCCGTAAAGCACTTGTTGCGCCTTTGGAACAACACCACACTAATTGGCATACATGTCCACTAGAGAACTTCCCAGCACACAATGTCATTCTACAGCAACCCCATCTCTTCGTGGATTTGTTTCCCCTTGTCAGCTGCTCCAAATATGGCACATGCTTCCAAGTTGCATATGAAGGTCACTGCATCTGAAAGGATGCTCTGACGCTGCATCTGTTGAAAGCTGTTCAGTTCTTGCTCGGGGGGCATATCCTACAATATTCAGTCCACTCCAAGAGACAGAGTTAGCCCATGGAGCGCTTGTCGCGGCTTCGAAACAACACCCTTCCGTGTATGGGCCTTTGTCTCATCACCATATATAGGCACAAAACCCTTATACAAAGCCATCACCCTCTCTGCCTTCACTTCTTGATGGCACAATTCAATGGACCTTGGTACACTGGCAGCGACCCTTGATTGGATCTCATGTTCATGATGCGTGTCTTCACAACATCCAGCGAGTTTGATGCTACTCCTGCCACGAGCCCAGCAATGCAGCTTGCCATCAATATATGCACAACCACTCTCATTCCCTGATGATGAATCAAGCCTTCCTTGACCTGGTCATATGTAGCAAGCTGGGATGCTAGCACCACCATCGGCCTCTGCCAGTGAGAGAAGAGCCTCTCCAAAGTGAGGAAACCCCTACCATCTGAGACAAAGAATCCTTGAATCCACAGTAATTCCATCGCAAATGGGAAGGGAGGCATCCATCTGCTTGCATATACACAAGGCAACATCAGCACACCACCATGAGCGACAAGACCCGCAAAAATCTTGTGGAGGGCAGGAGGACGTCGATCTGAAGAAGTCCAATCTGAAGCGGGTGGAGGAGTAGAGGGTCTGTAGCGGAAACGCCAGAGAAGAGGGTAGAGGGGCCTTCAGAGTGGGTCTTCCAAGTGTGGTGCACTTCCAAAAGCGTGAAGAGTGCTCGAGGAACAAGGTCGTAGCATAAGCGTAGAGCTATGAATGGGGGAAAATTAAAATCTCAATAAAATCATGATGAGTTTGCTAATAGGAGTTGCTGGGAAAATGGTAATATGCTTGTCACTACGTACCCTGGTTTATATATATGCCACAAGCGGTGCCCTTGTGAAACTGGACATCAAGGCATAATGAGGGAATATACACACGACATGATCACATGTCCCTCCTCATTCCCAGCAGCCTCTTCATCTGCAAATAGAAGTAACAGCACCGGAGCTGAACGGTGCATCTTGATACATGTATCAAATTAGTATTTGTAGCGAGACAATTAAAACAACAGTTACTGTACACATTTAAACACAGAAGAAAATATCAAATAATTGTAAACAGAGTAAGTGAAACACACAAATTGCGGCAGACTAGATTCATGAGACAAGCGCTGCCTCTAGCTCCACCAACACCGCAAGCAGCACAACAGCCACACCCACAAATAGTTCAAATCAAACATCCCAACAAAGCTAACGTGAAGCCACCCTTGTACGCACAAAAAGTAGTAAAAGTAGTAGAAACATGAAAGTTGAAAATGATCTGCCAATGAAAAGAGCTAAACCCTGAGATTCAAGAAAGCTACAGAATACATCAGTACACGCACAACCACCCATGAGATACACCGGCACAAGACAGTACACACCAAAATGCATGTACCAGGCAGGCTCCCGCACATGCGTGTGCACAGACAATGAAGCACTAATTAATGAGGGCATGATCTCCTCTGTGCCTTTAAAATTCCCGGAAAACAGATCAGTGGACAAAGCAGCTACTGATCATGAGCAGCTGCTATTCTTGAAAGAAATGAAGGGCGAAAAGAAAATGAGAAAGAGTTTCTGCTGAAGAGACTTACCTGAAATATAGAGCATTTCTGGAGATGGGCGATGTGCTCTAGCTAGATCTACCACTCGATCTATGCCACCCTGTGTCCCCCTCTTTGCTGTCTAATGAAACCTTTGAGGCAAGCTGTAATACCAAACCCTTCACCGTGTTGCCGTGGCCTCATCTATGACAACACAGTCAAGCAAGCCCATGCTTAACCAGAGCTCCAATATTGATGGCATCCCCGTCAACTTCCCTAACACCCATATTGAGCCAGAGGCAACAATCACGTCCAAAGGGCGAATTGCATCACTCACAATCACGTCCAATTGCATTACGCTGAAGGCCTTCCATTGCTCCATGCCTAGCAGCAAGCATGGAAAGAGAGGCGTCATCAACATGTACATCCATTTGCCTGCAACAAACGGACAATGGCCGGCACCACAAAATTGAAGGCGATGGAGCTTGCTGGCGAGATACGTGGCTTTGAGAGTATATTGTGAGGCATGGAAGGCGACGCCATGTTCTGCAGAAGGAGGCAAGGAAGGTGTCCGCATGAGTCTCTGTATCTGCATGGGGAAGTTGTATTTTTTAATTAAAAAGGTCAAAAAATTTGCCTAGGCTACCCCGGTAAGCGCACCCATACGGGAATATGCAAGCCTAGGCCTTCCAGGGATTGATCTCGGCACCTTCTTTTTGGGGGCCAAAGATTTTTACCGTTCTTATACTGCCCCTGGGTATTCATTTGGTGAGATTATTATGGTCTTATACAATTACACCCTGTCAGCAGAACGAGAGAGAGAGAGAGAGAGAGTTTGGCTCTCTCTCTCTCTCTCTCTCGCGCGCGCGCGGCAATTGCCACCTTCTTTTAATTTAATATTCTAAGTTTTGGGTTCACACCATATGAAGACATAACGCTACGGCAGGGGGCCTTAATAGCACACCTAAAATCCCTTCAATGAGAAGTTGATCCCTATTTTAAAATCCCTTCAATGAGATTTGCATACTATGGTTCTTCAATGAGAGGTTGACCCCTAAGGAGACACTAGTGCAAATATCAACATTAAAAAAAAAAAATGTTACTTTGTACATATGGATTCTAAAAAAGAGTTAATGCCTACCAAGAGTGGGTTTTTCTTGCATACGGAGAATATGGTTGAGATGCATAATATGCGGCTCAAAGCCTCAACCAAATTCTATCCTAATGGAAACTAGGAGTGAGCGGGCCGAAAAAGGAAAAAGGACAATAAAGGAGAGAGGAAAGAAGAAGACGAGAGAGGAAAACGAGAAGAAAAATGGAAAAGGAAAAAGTGAGCCTGCCACGTGGACGGCCTGAACGGTTAGAGGAACCTTAAGACTGGCTGCCTTAATGACTTATCCGTGTGCCTTCAATGAGCTTTGCGTAGAAAGCGATCCAATTGACTTCACATTCTTTGTCCGCGGTGTTCAACCCATTTTTTGTCATCATCGTCACATATTCTGCATGATTCTATCATTGATTTTGGCACTAAGGCTTGTTGTTTTTTCCTTTGTCGTGTACTTGGATTGGTAAATTTTGTTATTGTGTTTTTGGCTCCTTTTTCTTATTCGATTTGAGCTACTTGTTGTCATTGTTGGCGAAGACTCTTATTGCTCCTTAGCGAGATGATTATTGAGACTGTGTTTCGATTTGGCAAGGTTGTGTGGCCTTTGGATTCACCGATGTCGAAGTTGGCTTCTCTTTGGCCTTTACTTACTAAGATGCACTAGTAGTTCTTGGAAGCTTTATTTGTTTAATGTTTTAAGTGCTCCAAATATTTTGTGTCCTTTCTAGTACTCCTTGAACTAGAAAAACTAGCACCCATCTTTGTTTTGCATTAATACATGAAAGTTGCTAGTGGGACTAACCAATCATGTAGTTGCATTGTGTCATACATGCTTGATTGAAAGTATCTCCTACACTCGACTCCCCTATTGTGTGCACAACGGGAAAGCAAGAGCTCAAGTCGTTCAATGAGTTTGCGACTCTATCTAACCGAGTACTCTAACACGGGTTAGTGCGTGGAGACTATCCTAAATGGGAGAATGCACTAGTTTATTTACTCTCTCTTCTCACCTCACACCCTCAACCACACATACACATCGCAAATCAGCTAGCCAGTTTTCAACATCCGACTCATACATTAGCAAGACCTCTTCTTTCTCAATCTCTATGCAACCTATCAACCTTAAGACTAATTTTGCAACCAAGCTCAACTTCTTTAAGTACACACAATACAATCCAACCGCACACACAAGCAAAGAGTGTCCACCGCACTTTAACTACTCATTATCCACAAAGGTCTCATGCATACAACCAACATTGAATATGCAAGCCAAACCAAGTCAAGTAAGCAAGCAAATCAATACTTTACTTATCTAAATCTACATTAATCTATGCTAATATTCTAACCCATGAGAACAATTCAAACGTACACAGAGAAGGAGGCTATGGATTTCATCGACTCAAGCACGCAAGCAAGCTACAAATACATGCAAAAATCAAGAAGCTTAAGCTACTTCATGGCCCTTCACGCTGGTTGATAACCCATTATCTTTTTAGTCTGCCACTTCTCTGCATCAAATTCTTCATCCTCCCCTCTTCTCCTCATTTGGATGGTTAGCTAAAAACTTTGCAACATCCTATTGTACCTTAATTGCTAAAAGATACTTTGCAACATCCTATTGTACCTTAATTCCTTTACCTCTTCTCAGACATCATTATATTGGCTTGGCAATGGTACATCCATGTGCATCATATTCAATAAAATACAACAGTATTGCCAGCCAATGAGAATGTTTCTCATTTTTAAAAACTGATCAAAGATACATAGAAGCCAAATTACTCCCAGAGAACTGTCATCAGCAATCCAAAAAACCCCAAAATAATAAGGAGGGCGCTTTACCTGCATCCATCCAAAGGAAAAATATAGAGATATTAGTTTCCAATGTGTTTTACAGACGTATGTGTGAGCGGCTATGAACTATGTGCGTCATTAGTAAAGTGTGTGATAGAATCCACGTGTGTGTGAGTAGTATCTGAATCCGCAAAATCTCTAGATCAAAGATAGGACCCTGTGGTGTATGCAATGGTGGTTCCCTTGGAGCCTTTCCCTTACCCTTGTCAGCCACTAGAGTAGTAGCAACCTACGTTAGAGACTATCTCTTTCTCAACCATGGTTTGCTTTTAAGTTGCCAAGAGGCTTTGGTCTTTTCGAGCGCTGCGATATTTCCTCTTTGAAGTTTTAGCACACCCACACTGGCTTTCTCTTTCTTCATGGATGCTTTAGTTTCTCTTTTCAATTGTTGTAGGACTTCCTCCATATGATCCTTATACACTTCAACCATCCTCTATTTCATCTCTACAACACCCTTTGCATTCTTCAACTCACCTTCCAATTTTATGATTTCCTCCTCATACCTTCTATTATTTTCATGTGTGCCTGTTGACCCATTGCCAAAGATGTCATGAAGACATAGCTCCATGCATAGCCTCTTGTAGTGCAACTAGGTGTTGAAATATACAGGGATTACGTTCACGTTATTACGTAAACGTTATTATGTGAATATAGTAGGCTATTCACCATCATAAAAAGCGCTAATAACGGTAGAATTCACGTTAACTTGTTGGAATTGGCCAAGCAGGTAACCCCGCCGAGATTTATGTAAACCCCGGCGGACCCCATCGGTTTTACATAAACCCCGGCGGGCCCCGTCGGGATTTACATAAACCCCGGCGGGATTCTCTATATATAGAAGAGGCGCCAAATCTGGCCGTACTTTTTTGTTTATTTCGAGCTTGTCCTTTGGCGAGTGCATCCTATGGGTGAAGAACTCTCCTTAGTGGTAAGACCTGAGAGTACTTCAACTACTG
>JAODKW010179700.1:0-11084 GCA_027576515.1 Dryopteris marginalis
TGTGTGTGTGGATAGATTTCAAGCTCCTATGTTGTCTTATTCTATTTTGAAGGGGCACCTTTCTTTTCAACCCTTTTTTCCAAATGGTCAAACCTTCTTTTCCGGTGCCGAATTTCATGTACACATTCTTACACACACACACACACACTCACTCACTCTCTCTCCCACACACACTCTCATACTCTTTCTCTCTCTCTCTCTCACACACACACCCACACACAATACACATTCTTACACAAACACACACACACACTCTTACACACACACATCTCTCTCTCTCTCTCTCTCTCTCTCTCTCTTTCTCTCTCTCTCTCTCTCTCTCTCTCACACACACACACACACACGCGGGAACACACACTTAAATAAGGGTTGTATAAAAAGTTTCTATATTCTACAAGTTTTGAGCCCATGACCTCATCCTTCCCAACCATTACCCATACCGTTATGTTAACAACCTGCTGATGCTTTGGTTGTTGAAAAAAGTCCATATAATGTGTGTTAAGGGTGCATTTTGGGGTAAAAAAGGGACCGGCGCCCGTCGGAGCCCCAAAAAGTGACGGGGGTCAACGGGCCCGGTTCCCTTTCCTCCGTGTCAATAAGACACAAGGAGGGGCTTGAAATCTATCCCAATACCACCGCACCTACCAGTCTACTGGCTTAGGATAGAAGACAAGCTGCCTCCCTTGTCTTCTAGTCCACGTCACTCAAAAAAAGACCAGCCAAAGGCCCCGTTCCTTTTTTTTAAACCCCCTCGTCCACCTCACCAAAATTAGGCTACGTAAGCCGTGACTGGATTGCCTTTGAACCTGCCACCATCCCCCTTAATCAAAAATAAAATCCCGACAGCCGCCCCGTCCCTTCCACCATTCCATCGTCGCCCCTTCCGATGGTCTTAAAGACGCCTTTTTTTGAAAGCGATCAATCTCTTTCTCTCTCCCTCCTCTCCAATCCAAATACACTCCAATCTCTCTCTCTCCTTCTCTCTCTTCCGCCCCATCCAAACACACTGTGCATAACAGCTCTGAGTGTTGAGAAGAAATGACTCCAGATTCAATGTTTGAGCATGGAGCCATTCTATCAAAGACCACGGGAGCCCGCCATATCGACATCCAAAATCCCCTACAACAAGTATTAGCAGCATCCAATTTGAAGTGGGATGTTTGTATTGACCCGCAATCAAAGTTCAAAGCTTTATGAGTTGTGTATATTCCATGGCAACGCAGAAATAATTTTGTGGAAGGAGAGAATCAAAGAAGTGATGTGGTGACAAAGTTTAAGGTGAAATGGACCAAATCAAGAGCTACCGAATCATTGAAAAATGCCTGCGAGGATAGTTTTTTGGAGCAAAAAGCGTATGAATGATCTTACCTCCTTTAGTTTTGACATATTTAGCCACTCTATATCACACACACGCACACACACACACACACACAAACACACACGTGTGCGATCACTCAATGTCTATGCATGCTTTATTTTCTCACTCATTTGCATTGTTCAAGTAGAGATGATAGTGGGACCAATTGTAATAGAGACTTCTACTAAGACCATTGCTTTCCTACATAGGCTATGTGAGCTACATGGGCAAAACAATGAGATACAAGGATGTGTTTGGAGAGGAGATAAGCTATGGCAATGAGAAAGAGTCAGAGAGAAGATTCTTTTGAGTATAGCACAAATGTAGAATAATTCATTTGTAACCAGCCATAGGCTTTAACACAGAAAAAATGTGCATTGGATAATATCAAATATGATTTTTGTAAAAACCTTTTCTAAACAAAGTATGCTGCACAGCTGAAATCTACGCACACACGAGAGATAGGGAGAGGGAGAGGGAGAGAGAGAGAGAGAAGGTAGTTTGAATATCTTTAATACTAGGTATGCATGGCTGAGAGCTTGCCCAGTGAGTGGTTGTTCTGTTCAGATCATTGAATCATTATGATTCTTGGATACTTTGTTGTGTAGAAAATAGAATTATACATTGAAAATGTTGATTAATGTAATTGTAAAATAAGAAACTCGTTTAGAGGCATGGTTTGACATGTAAAGATATGCTACATAGACATTAGCATAGAGGGGTAATGCGGCATGTTCATATGCCCACAACAAGCATGGCTGCATGTCTTCACCTATCCCTCTTGAACAAGGCATCAACAACTAATGGAGGTATTCACCTCGACAAGGCAAGGGCTAAGCCTAGCCCTCGAAGGTTTATTTTTGCAAAACACGTAAGCTCTCTCCTTAGAGACATCAACTAGAAGAAAGCACGCGCCACAAGAAGTTTTGTGCATTTTTCCTTGTGTGAAAGGCACTCCATTTCCCTTATGCCTTCATGGCTATAATAGCTAGAATGATTGAGATACTTATCTACAGGGGATGGCTGCTGGCTGCAATAGCCATACTTGTCTTTGTTGGGTTGCCATCTGATGATGGTAGGAGATGGCTTTGTTGCTCTAGAGCCAAGCTTCTAGAATGGGCGATCAAGGAGGATATTAGGATCCCACATAACTTGGTTTGTAACTAATACATCTCTATGATGCTACTGTAGTTCATCAGCATTTTTGTTGACTCGTCCATGGAGGATGTCAACCACCTCCGCAGGGGCTATGTGCAGGCAAGTGTTGTGCTTCATAGGCTTCAAAAATTGCTAGCACCACACCAAACGACACGTCCATGGATGCCTTTGTGAACAAAATGCCCCAGATGCAAAGCGTGCACTCGGCATGCAGAGACCTGTCGAATAAGCACATGGTCCAATCAAGCACAAGCATGCCAACGTCTAAGTCTAAGATTTTTTCTAGATGTTGAGCCAGACCGGGGCGGGTTTGATGGAGCAGGTGTTGAAATGTCCTACCTTTTTGCTAGCAACCAAAGAGGTCATTGGCGTAATATTATTTGTAGAGTATGTCCTTGATAAGAACAGGTACTATCCAGAAAGTTGATTCTTCATCACCATCATGGCAACAAGAAGCATGCCAATGATGAATGGTGTAGGCCATGAGAATGCGCCGGAGGGAAGCTTGTCCCTCAGAGAAGGAGAGCCAAGCATGGGTAGGGAAGGTGCCGCTGATGTCCAAATCAATTTGGAGGCGAGTAGAAGAGAGGACAGCAAACGCCGATGTAGAGCACAAGATGAAGAAGAAAGAAGAAGGCTCGGGGGAGCGTCTATCTATGGCACCAGAATTGGTCATCCAAACGAAAGGTCTAAGAACGGGAGGAAAGCCTTTATGGTCCAGCTTTTGGAAGGTGGAGGTAGTGAGGGAGGAGGATAATCTAGAGAAGAGAAAGCACTCTCAAGGGAGCCATGTGCGATGTGGTCACAAGAAGGCATTGTGATATTTGTTTGCAGAACCTTCAAAGCCAAACCACGTTGAGATGGTTGATGCTGCCAAGGGCAGCTACTTCAGCATGGGAATCCTTCTGACCTTGCCTTGCACCCTCTAGCCTCTTCACCGCTATGCTGCTGACATCTGCAAGCTTGCCTTCATACACTCAACCAAACATACTTGACCCAAGCCTCTTTTTAAACCCTTCAACTGCCTTGTTTAGCTCTTTGAAGGAAAATCTGGTGGAATCCTAGGTAAAATTTCCAGAAATGCATCACCAGCATGAATGTCTGCCAATCTCCTCTGAATTTTCATGCCAAGCAAAGTGCAACTCACCAAACAAAAAACTTTTATAAATGTAGGGATAATTATTATGCCTATACCATCTTGCTAGGGAGAAATTTTTTACAGCATGAGCCCGCGGCGCCAACCCATAAGGGATAGAAGCAGAAGAGAAATTGGTGTTTCCCCCCGCTTTTATGTATCTTGTGTCAGCAACCTTTTCGATGCTCATGGGAAACTAGTAGTGAAAACAACTTTTAGTGTTCTGTTGATAAAGAACTATGGAGCAGTTGTAGCTAAAAGCACATGCAAACTTGCAATGGTCTAGAGACAATGTACTTTGATAATTAAAATTGTTGGCAAAGTAATTGGCCCCTCAAAGCTCAACAAAATAATTGATGCCCTCATTTTGACTGCATATTTTAGGATGGGACAACACACAACCCAAACTTGAATCTGAGGGGTTCTTGTCATGGAAAATATCATTGTTGTCTGAGCTAATGAGAGGTCAGATACTACACAGTCCATAAGCCCTAGGTAGGGCACAATATAAAATACCAGAGAAGACCTCTTGATCAATGCCCCAGCCATAGTGCAGTTGGTACACATAGGTTTGGAAGTTTACATCTAAATCAAGCCGAAAGAAGGTATTGGTTTTAATGTCATTGGATCCGATAGGAATGATGAAGGAGTGGTTGCACCCAAACATGCCAGATTGCCTAAAAATGACTATGCCGCCTCCGCTGCTGTATGTCATGGTGGTACCCATGCATGCAAGGTGATGTACAGACTCCACAATGTTATTCTTGTCCACTGAGGAGAGCCTAACTACATGGTAGGGTAAGGGATCTCCCAGAGTGGAAACATACATAGCAAACCCCCTGCTCCATGGAAACAAAGTACTTGCATTACTGTATGAAGCACTCGGAATCACTTGCGTACCAATGGCCATTGCTTGCAGTGGTAAGAGGGTATCTGAGGGATAGTCAAAGCTTTGCCATACCACAACGCCCTTGGTATTAAGCAGCACAAACTTGCCTTGGTTTTGCAATGCGAGGGTCACACCTGTTGTGGTTGGGGTAGACCAAACCACCACACCCTCTGTATCTTTTAGCATAAAGTTGCCACCTGCATGAAGTTGCACAAGGGCATTCTTGTTCACCAGGTGATTTATGTTGGTCATCCATACTTGTTGAGGCAATTGTGGAGCATCCATGCTACTATCTGGCATGTACACAATGGAGAGTAGATACTCGTCGTTGGGTAGTGCCACCAAGCCCCATGCAAAGTTGTATATGCTCTACCTCATGCAACATAAATACCAAGTGCAACAAGACCAAGTGCAACAAGAGGCATAAGAGAAGCTTAGGGTGGTCCTTAAAGTGGGCATATGCTCTACCTCATGCAACATAAAATTTCTATTGTGAAATAATTGTGAGACCAATTCTTGTGTTGTATATGAAACTAAAAGTGTGTATGTAACTAAATGCTTTTATCTTGCAATTTCAGGTTTTGGTGTGCATTTGGACCTGAGGATTTTCGTGTAGAAATACCTCAACCCCATGCAAAGAAGAGGCGAGTGGTAAAAGGCAAGCATGCTATGGGATGCCAATGCCACTTTGTGATCAGCCAATTATATCTTTGGCCAGAGGTTGCTCGCATAAATTATATCCAATATCAGCATGTTGACAAGGATGACATTATATGTCATGGAAAATTTTATGAGGGTCCACAAACTAGGCTCAAGTTTGCACCATGGTTGTCTTCACAAATCAAAGAGTGGGTATATGATCTGCTACATAAGGGATTTATGCCGCAACAAGTCTTTCAACACCATATTCAGCTGGTACATAGAAATGCAATGTCAAGCACCCTTGAAACTAGCAGGGATTTGTTTCTCACCATGCGCGACATTCTGAATATCTCTTGCAAGATGGAGAATGTATCTCTTCATACAGATCATGATGATGCCATTAGTGTTCACAATTGGGTGACTGATAACCAGCCTCAAACCTTCTATTATCAATCAAAGGATGATTGCAAGGATCAAGCCTTTATTCTTGGAATCCAAACACATTGGCAATTGGAGATGCTTATCAAGTATGGTCATAATAGCTTGCTTGCGATGGATGCCACCTTTGGAACTAACAAATACAAGGTACGAATGTCTATTGAAATAGGCGGCTGAGCATCTAACACCCTTTGAACCTTTTTGCATTGGTGTTTATGTTGGCAATTCTAACTCTTCACGTATTGGTATTTCCTTTTTGTAGTTCCATCTCTACACTATATTAGTGTTTGATGCTTTTCGCAACGGTGTGCCCATTGCATGGGTGATCACATCGTCATGTTGTTGTTCAAATATTGCAATATGGTTGACTGCCTTACGAGATCGAGTGCTTGACCAAAACAAAGGATGGGAGGCAAATGCTTTCATGGTGGATGATGCTCAAGCAGAGATTCAAGCATTGCGGTAAGCTTGCTCTAAAATGGTTGATCAACCACATGCTCATTTGCACTATTTGAAACTCATTGTATATGCTTGTAGAGAGGTTTTTTGGCATACCAATCTTACTATATGCATATGGCATGTGCAGAGATGCTGGCTAAAGAACCATGTTAAGAAGGTGAAGGATTCCATAGTGTGGGCTAAAATGTTTAGGCATTTGGGAAAAATCATGAACATGGGTGGAAGACCCTCTACAAGCTCATATCAGAACAAAGCACAAGCCAAAAAATTGGTCCAAGACTTTCTGGTCATGTACAAGAGTGAAGCGGATTTTATAGATTATTTTAAAGATACATGGCTTCCTCAAATTGGTAAGGAGAAAATCATTACTTTTTGGTTTTGAGGTTATTGGGTTTTTTGCACTAGCGTAATCAAATAAGTGCAATGATGTGTATAATATTTTGTACCAGGTATGTGGATTCGTGCTTCTAGGATGATGGAACATGCTAATCAAGACACAAATGGTAGCATTGAGTCTTACCACGGTCTCTTAAAGAGCAATTTTTTATGGAATAGAAAGACAATCCATGGTCGTCGAATTGATTGGCTGATCAAGGGATTAGTTAGTTCTTGTCATTCATACTTTTGGTACCAAGAGATGTTAAAACAAGCTAGATTCAAGCAAAACTTCAAAGTCATGGATGTGCTAAAGAACTTGTTGGCTTGTGCTAAAGAGATTCCTGATAAATACGTGAAGTTCCATAATGATGATCCCAAAAGTGCAAAGGTTTTGAGCATGAGTAAGCAAAATCATTGGTACAAGGTTCTCAATGCTGATGTCAAATGGGCAACATGTGAGTGTGATTGGGCCTTGAAGGGAAACCTATGCAAACACCAAGTGAAGGTGATGTTGTTGAATGGTATAGACGTACACACCATTGTGAACAAGGGAATGAGCATGTACAATGATGCATTGATCCACAATGGTAATGTATTCTTAATCTTGAAAAACCTTTTCTAGATTGGAGTTTCAAACTTTTCTTTATGTGAAATTGTCAATTGCTAACCATGGATTTTCAGGCAACGGAAGCGATGTTTCTATAATTTCGGAACTTCTCAATGCCATCGACGATCCTGAGTTACCGGACACCAAAAATGAATGTTGCAATTTAGAGAATAGTAAGCTTTATGTCTTGCATTGTCTTTCACAAAACTTAGTATTTTTCTGATTATTGTATCTTTTCATATAATTTTCCTCTTCATAGGTGTAGAAGATTTGCTTGGACAAGTACACAACACATTTATGCAATGTTTGCATGTTGCAGGTGTAGTTTTGTTATCTCTACTCACTTAATAGCTGTGTATGTTTTCAATCATTGAGTGCCCTTGTCTTTTGAGACATGACGCTTTTTGTTGATCTTGTAGGTGATGACACATCATTGCTAGAGCATATTCAAAGATGTAATTCACAAATTCTAGGTACAACAAGTAAAGGCATCTAGCTTGTGCATGCCCTCACATCCTTGTAGTAAACTTGAGTGTCTTGAAGACAGTTTTGGCAACTCTTTGAAGCGATCAAAGTCATTTATTGAGAAAGGTTGTGGTTCTACTCGAAGCAAATCTCACAAATAAAACCTTGATTCTTTTCCAGATCTTCCTAAAAGACAAAGATTAACGATGCAAGAAGCACTTGACTTGCAGGCAATGTAAGACAAAGAAAGTGAATAGTGTAATAGCAGCTACTACAAATACATAAATGGCGGCTTCAGCTGGTTTTTTTGTTTTGTCACCTTCCATGTATGCTAAACATGATGAGCGTAGCTATTCTTTCACAACATTAACGTCAAATCTGAACATAAGTAATAGATTTATCTTTCTTGACACCTCCCTCTTCCTAGTGCCAATTCAAAGTCTTTGCATGAAGTTTGTCTTCATATATTTTTTGTATACGAGATCTTTTATGCACCATATAAGATATGATGTCAGAGCGTCAAATTAGTCTTCATGTGTTTTCAATTGTGAACTATCTGGCTAGGACATAGAAGTGTAACAGTATACTACGTCAAAAATTGTGCTACTGCTTGTAGAAGTGTTTTCAATTGTGGACTATCGAGCTAGGACATAGGAGTGTAATAGTATGCTACGTCAAAAATTGTGATGCTGCCTATAGAAATTGGCAACATGGTGAATTTGAAGGACATGTACTGTAGATGGTAATTGATTGATTTCATTGCTAGGTGCAAAATCAAGAATGTTTAAGACCATCGGACATAGTCACCAGAAACGAGAAGCGGAACAAGAAACGATGAGGGTCTAGAAACGGAGAAACGGGTTTTGAGGCGGAAACGGGGAAACGCGATTTGGAGGCCTAAAATGGGGAAGCGCATAGCTGCTAGAAACAAGAAATGGCAATGGAAATGGCAATGGAAACGCATAGCTGCTGGAAATGGGGAAACGCGGTTTGGAGGCCTGAAACGGTCGGTTCCTGTGACTATGCCATTGGAGCTCCAGATAAATGAGTTACTTTATGATCTATGATAGCCTTGAATCCACTCTTAGCTAAGTCTAAGATTACATGTTGCAACTCTTGCATTGCTGGAAAGTTTATACAACCATTGACAAGAATGTAGTTTTAAGCTTTTCAACGATATAATTCAAATCTTGGTCCATTATATATGGATAATAGAAACTGTGCCACAGTCTTCAAAGAAATACACACAACCATGAACTACAAGAGGAATGCATTGATCTTGTGCCTGCCATGCAATTGCTCCAAAAAGCAAAGAGAGGAAGACACTAAATATGCTGGATAACAATGCAGCTCCGCGACCTTCATATTTGGGTGTGACTGACCAGCCACCCTCATGATGCATTTGTCCAAATTAGCTCAAAGCTTGCTCAGCTTGACCTTATTGTGCATATCTTGCAATCAGTGCATTTTGACAACCCCTCTGTGCATTTGAAGCATAACAACACTTTGCATACATGACTACAAGAGGATTGCCCCTTTTGTCAAGGTTTTTTTTCCCAATAACTCTAATTGTGGCACATGCTTTCAAGATGTAGGTGTAGCTGGTTACTGCATCTAAGGCAATGCCCTCACGCTACAACTATTCAAAGCAGTTTAGCATTTGCTCAGTGCATGTCTTTCAATAAGTGCATTGTAAGAGACAAGATGATAGGCCCTCAAGCACACATTGTGCCTTTGAAGCAGAATGACACTTGGCATACATGTCGACAAGAAGATTTCCCAGCACAATATGCTTCTACTCCCTTGCAATCTTGTCATGGATTTGTTTCCCAGTGGCTCTAATTGTATTTGTTTCCCCTTGTGAGCAATTGTAGTTGTGGCACGCAATTTCAACATGTAGGTGTGGGTTATTGCATTTCTTCAAAGCAGTTCAGAGCTTGATCATCTTGAACTTCTTATGCATATGCTACAATTAGCACATTTCAGAAAACAACATCCCAAGAAGGCATCCTCTCAAGCACACGTCGTGCCTGACCGCACTCGGCATACATTTTCACAAGAGCTTAGCTTCCTCTTCTTGTGCATATCCAGCAATCAGTGCATCTCAAGAGAAAACATCATGAGAAGGCAACCCCTCAAGCACACATTGTGCCTTTGGAACCAAATGGCACTCGGCATACATTTCCACAAGTCGATTGCGCAACATAAAATGCTTTCGTAGAAACCCTGCCTTATAATCTCTTCATGTATTTGTTTCCCCTTGTGAGCAGCTCTAGTTGTGGCACGCAATGTCAACATGCAGGTGTGGGTTATTGCATTTGTTCTCAGAGCTTGATCAACTTGAACTTCTTGTACATATGCTACAATCAGCGCATTCCAGAAAACAACATCCCAAGAAGGCATCCCCTCAAGCACACATTGTGCCTCACCGCACTTGGCATACATTTTCACAAGAACTTTGCTTCCTCTTCTTGTGCATATCCAGCAATCAGTGCATCTCAAGAGAAAACATCGTGAGAAGGCAACCCCTCAAGCCTTTGAAACCAACTGGCACTCGGCATACATTTCCACAAGTGAATTGCCCAGCATAAAATGCTTTCGAAGAAACCCTGCCTTACAATCTCTTCATGTATTTGTTTCCCCTTGTGAGCAGCTCTAGTTGTGGCACGCGATGTCAACATGCAGGTGTGGGTTATTGCATTTGTTCTCAGAGCTTGATCAGCTTGAACTTCTTGTACATATGCTACAATCAACGCATTCTAGAAAACAACATCCCAAGAAGGCATCCCCTCAAGCACATGGCATACATTTTCACAAGAGCTTTGCTTCCTCTTCTTGTGCATATCCTGCAATCAGTGCATCTCAAGAGAAAACATCGTGAGAAGGCAACCCCTCAAGCACACATTGTGCCTTTGAAACCAAATGGCACTTGGCATACATTTCCACAAGTGGATTGCCCATCAAAAAATGCTTTCGTAGAAACCTTGCCTTACAATCTCTTCATGTATTTGTTTCACCTTGTGAGCAGCTCTAGTTGTGGCACGCGATTTCAACATGTAAGTGTGGGTTATTGCATTTGTTCAAAGCAGTTTAGAGCTTGATTGGCTTGAACTTCTTGTGCATATGCTACAATCAGCGCATTCCATAAAACAACATCCCAAGAAGGCATCCCCTCAAGCAAACATCGTGCCTGACCGCGCTTGGCATACATTTATACAAGAGCATTTGCCAGTACAATATGCTCTGGTGGCAACCCCTGTTGCGCACTCTTGTCATGGATTTATTTCTCCTTGTCAGTAGCTCCAATCGTGGCGCATGATTTCAACATGCAGGTGTAGTTATTGGATTTGGAAGTATGCCCTCATGCTGCATTTTTTTGAATCAATTTTGTTCTCTCTCAGCTAAACCTCCTTGTGCATGTCCTACATTTAGTGCATTCCAAGAGACAACATCCCGAGAAGCCATACCCTCAAGCACACACTGTGCCTTCGAAAGAGAATGGCACTTGACGTACATGTCCATACGAGGATTTCCCAACACAATATACTTCTACAGC
>JAODKW010180805.1:0-11077 GCA_027576515.1 Dryopteris marginalis
GTATTAAAAAAATGGTAAACTATACATATGCATAGGCATCACCCGATGTCATGTATAGAATGCAAATTTTTTTGTTTTCATAGTAATCGCGTATGCAATACTAACGCCGTTTATGCGCCGACTCCCATAAACATTGCATAAACGACGGTCGTGCCTTGCTATAAAAGTCTCTTATGCAACGGTTTGTAGAGATTCACTTTGCGATGCGCCCAATTTAAGCTGTTCAGAAATTCCTGTAAGGGTTGGACCACTACAACAATGTACTCTTGTAATGATGGTATTGCATAATTTGTAATTGAGTGCATTGTTTGTCAATAAGTGAAATGACACCATGGTAAATACTTTGGTATTTAAATGGCGTTACCCTACCCAATGGACTATGGGAACAAATTTGTATGGATTTCATTATAGGTAATTTTCCCTTGACTTCTTCCCAACATTATAGGATTTGGACCATAGGTTATAGATCTAGTAAGCAAGCCTACTTTATTCCTTGCTAAAAGACCCTGTCTACTACCCAAATTGCTAAGTGGTTTATCAAGGCCATTTTCCCTTATCACAATTTTCCTAAATACATTCTTTCTGATTGTCATAGCCACTTTTGCAATCATTTTTGGGTGGCTCTTTTCAAAAAATTAGGATCTAAAATGAATTTTTGTTCTGCTTTCCCCCCCAAAAGAAGTGGTCATACCGAGGCACTATTATGGATCTTCTTAAATATTCTACCACAGACATACCAAATAATTGGAATCAACATTTGCCTATTCTCCAATTTGTATATAATAATGTTCCACATTCCGCTACAAGTAGCTCAGGCCTTTTTGAAATAGTCTATGGAAAGAAATTTCCCGCTGCTATATGTACAGTAGCTATAGATGCCCTGACTGCAAACTATTTAGCTTTTGAACACGTTCAATTTTTAGAGGAATTGACTAATAAGATTGAGCAATCTCAAATAGGAAATTGTGTTACATACAATTTCAAGAAAATGCTTTACTGTGGTTACGTATGGAAAAGAGGAGTCTCAAGAACATTTCAAGACAATATACCAAGATAAATTTAGCTCCACAATGTGTTGATTGGCCTCCTGAGGAAGCATGTATCATTTGTCTCTCTTTTTGTTAATTGACTTAGTGCACATTGCCACCTAAGGGAGCACTAGCATGTGGTTGGTCCCTCGTGCTACTTTGTTTCTTTTCGTCAACTGAGGTCAAATGTTGTTCAACCATAATGAATGTTATGAAAATTAATAATGAGGTATTGTTATGGTATTTTTATGAAAAGAGTACAAAAATGCTGGTTAAAATTAGGTCAAGGTCAAAGTGGAATGTACTACTATATTTTTAAGCATGAAAGAAATGGAGACCATAAATACATGCATGAGGAAGGTGCTCACTCATGCATGTGGGGAAATTGAACCCAATTTTGTGTCGTGCACATGCTTTCTACTATTTTCTTTTCTATTTTTAAAGAATATTTGTGCTTATTCTTCTTTAATTTATGTGTTTAATCTACGGTGAGACATTGTACTAAAATAACCAATGTCATGTGTGCTTATGTTTGTAGCAGTTTTTGTGCATGCGTGAAAGAAATAGGCCTGTGTATTTCTCCAATGAAGCAAGTAGGTTGCCACCCATTTGATGCTAGCTCTATAGGGATAGTACACTTATAGTTATATTTCTTTAGGCTACCTGGCGCTGTGGTGGTAGCCTAAGGGCTACTACTTTGACAACAAAAACATCTTCACATCGAGCTTCTAAACCCACTTATGTATGCACTCCTATTTCTATACCACATGTGCTACCATAGCGCATCTATGGCCTTATGGTGAGCCCATATACACTATGGTACCACATATGGTGCATTTGGAGAGAAAAATGATATCCAAATTCACCATATGTGGTACCATAGTGCATATGGGCTAAACATAATCCCATAAATGCACTATGGTAGCGCATATGGTGTATTGGGAAAACAATTTGGCTATCCGAATGAACCATATATGCTACCATATCACATATGGGCTGACCATTTGTGCTACAATATTGTATATGGACTTATGTTTAATGTTTTAGTGATAGAGAAAGACTTTTGGTCATGTGCCTACTGTTGCTGAGATGACACACATGTTGGATATAAAAAGCTTAATCTCAAAATACATCCATCACATCCATTTGTAAGTAATATTAATTATGAATTATTATTTCTAGTATCATCCTATAAATATTAGTTTTAATTACATAGCTAAATAGTGTTTTAAATTTTAGGAGTTACACGATGAGACATACATGGACGAGGTAGCAGCTAGAGCAGTGCCGGGTAAACAGGGTACATGCACCCATCTAGGCCATGAGGAGGAGAGGCTCAAGGAGATCAAGCACAAGGAGGATAGGGTGCATTCCGGCATGTCCACACCAATGAGGATTAGACTGCTTAGGCCTCTCTTTTTTAGTTCCTATATTCTCTAACCCAGCCTCTTTGACTTGTATATGTGTATACTTTGTATAGCCTCACTTTTTGTACCTATTTATGCTATGTATAGTATCACATTTTTTATTCATTATGGTTCTGGACATTCCGCATAATTGTATCATTGTCTCGGGGGTTTCACTATATGTGAACCTTGTGTATCATGTGCATTCAAGGCCTATTTTAAAAAACCACTTTTCTGTGAATTAATCATGAAAAAAACACACCCTTTTTCTATTCAATCAGCAAATACCCTCTTTTAATGCTACCCTTTTGTATGTTAAAAATGTGAAAAAATAGGGATTTGTTGAAAATCCCTTTTGTTGAACCCACCAGATATGATTACATATTTAAAAGTGACCTCATTGAGATCATTGTACATTGGGGTTTAGTTACAAACTTTTGCATAAGAGAGATTTATAGCAATACACAACCGTTGTTTATGCAATGTTTATGGGAGTTGACGAATAAACGGCATTAGCATTGCATAGGCCATTATTATAAAAACAAAATATTTTATATTGCATACGTAAAATCTGGCGATGCCTAAGCATATGTATAGTTTACCATTTTTTTAATACAACAGTAGTTTAGTCCGTGCCATACTCTCTCTCTCTCTCTCTCTCTCTCTCTCTCTGATCTCTCTCTCTCTCTCTCACATACACACACACACACTCTCACACTTACACACACTCACACATATAGACACTCACACACACATACACACACACACACACACACACACACATACACAAACACACACACACACACACACCCACACAAAGACACACACACTCATACACACACTCTCTCTCTCTCTCTCTCTCTCTCTCTCTCTCTCTGTTGCTTACAAATGCAAAGTATACAATAAGTACACACCATGTATAAATACAACCATGGGGGATTACATCAAGCATACAAAGTCATTAATTGACAAAGTATTTGTGCAAAAAAATTGATCTAGAATGAATTTCTTGTAGAGATTCACTTTGCGATGCGCCCAATTTAAGCTTTGTAGCAATGCCTGTAAGCATTACTACAAGGGTGTACTCTTGTAGTGATGGTATTGCACAATTTTTGTTTGAGAACTCTGTTTGTCAATAAGTGAAATGACACCGTGGTAAATATTTTTGTATTTTAATGCCGTTACCCATACCCAATGGACCATGGGAACAAATTTCTATGGATTTCATTATAGGTAACTTTCCTGTGACTTCTTCCCAAAATTATAGGATTTGGACCATAGGTTATATATCTAGTAAATAGGCCTACTTTAATCCTTTGCAAAAAGATCCTGTCCACTACCCAGATTGCTAAGTGGTTTGTCAAGACCATTTTCCCTTATCATGGCTTCCCTAAAGTCATTATTTTTTATTTTCATAGCCGCTTTTGCAATCATTTTTGGGTGGCTCGTTTAAAAAATTTAGGATCTAAACGGAACTTTAGTTCTGCTTTCCACCCCAAAAGAAATGTCATACCGAGGCACTATTATGGATGTTCTTAAATATTTTACCATAGACATACCAAAAAACTAGGATCTACATTTGCCTCTTCTCCAATTTGTATATAATAACACTCCACATTCTACTACAAGTAGTTGAGCCCCTTTTGAAATAGTCTATGGAAAGAAATTTCTCGCTGCTATGTGTACTGTAGCTATAGATGTACCGACTGCAAACTATTTAGCTTTTGACCATGTTCAATTTAGTAGCCACTATAGGCTACATGCCATCTTGCACTACATCCCTTGAAGTTTTAGAACTTTAAAAAGAAGTGACGTCTTGCACTTTAAAAAGATTTTTGAAAGAAGAGAGAGAGAGAGAGAGAGAGAGAGAGAGAGAGAGAGAGAGAGAGCTGGGTGAATGCATGATTAGGTGGTACACTAGCTACCACACTTTGCAGTGGTTGCTACCACCACTAAAAACCAAGAAAATATCCAAAACAAGAATCACATCAAAATCAAAACCTACCTCAAACTATATGATTGGAGAAGAAGATGAAGTGCCTTCAAATGAGCAATGAAGAAAAAAGTTTGGATTTGAGTTGATAAGAAAACATGTTTGGTAGCTACCACCTTGATACCAGTGTTCGGGACACAGGTATTTAGTCCACCTTATCCTGCATACACCAAGCTGTAAAGTGGGAGGGGGAAGTAGGAATTTCATTGCTAGAGTGTAGAGAGTGAGGTTGGCTCACGACCCTCCATATCATGCATAGTTGCCTTGCGTAAAAGCTGGAGGGAAAAGCCTGCAGTACGGGGAGCGGTCATGACCCTCGGGGTAAGTTGCTTTCTGAGAGGGAAACCCCATAATTCTAGATAATAAATGCCTCAGCGTATTTGAGGGTTGTACGAGGCCCTCCAATTAGCAGGTGAAAGTTCAAATACTAGAGAGCCAAGGTAGATGTCATCTACTCTAAGTCTTAGCAAGAGTTGACCACGCAAATGAAATTGTTAGCGACTCTCTCCAAGACGTTGACTGCTCATAAAGAAGTATTATCTTCCGTGCTTACGGTGATGCTGGCCGGATTAGAAGACCGAAGTAATGAGTTGGCTCTATATGCATGCAAGCAGACTTTTGACGTGATGCAGGAGTTGCCAGCAGCTAGCCTGCGGGTATAAAAGGCGAGACATTGCAAAGCCAATACACCACACCCTCTGAGGAAGTATTATAACTGTAATGGGGAGGTACGGCGCGCTAGTGATAACGGCCGGGACGGTAGCAATGCTGGCGGTTCTGATGCAGCTGGCATCAGCACAGTTTCCCGGAATTCCAGGAATTCCGGCCATCCCGGGGATTCCAGGAATTCCGGCCATCCCGGGGATTCCTGGGATTCCAGCCATCCCCGCGATTCCGAAGATCCCCGCGATTCCGAAGATCCCGGGGATCCCCTGCCTCTGCTCCAAAAAGGCCGTCGGCGGCATCTGTTCCGCCACCACCAATAACTGTGCTCCACGCACACCCAAGTGCACTTCTACTTCCGCCATCACATGTACTCATCTCCCCCTCTCTCTCTCTGTCTCTCTCTCTGATCTCTTCCATTGAATGATTTATATTCAGAGCCCTGACTAGCTGAATGTGTCATTGCAGGCAACTGCATCTGCGTCTGATCAAGGAAGCTCGTCGACGCGAATCAAAGTGAAAGTCGCATGTTGTTAACCTCTCGCCACCTGCAGTACCTGAATGCCACTGCAATACCGTTCTCTTCTCTTGCATATATTATAAAGCTCCTTGTATTTCTTTTGACGCACTCTTAACACACATATCATAATGCCATTGCAGTCTCTCTCTCTCTCTCTCTTTTTAACCCACACACGCACGCACACGTACACACACAGTTGTGCGAGGGCAGGGGAAGGAAGTCCATCTTTCAAAAGAACCCATTATGGAACTTATACAAAATTGTGCTTTTAAATTAAAAAGAACCACCAATTACATAATGACCCAAGCTGCTTTAACAAAACGCCCGCGACAGCAATGCATTGAATCCCTCGCCCACGCATTGGAATGCAGTCACTCTACATATTAGTTCCGCTACAGTGACGCATTGGTCATTACGACCTGTTTTATATACATAATTGTGATTTTCCATTCAAAAGAGCCACTAATTACAACATTTATATTAAGTAAAAAAGTGAAACCAGGCTTGCATGTATGTATATTAATGTGAGTTAAAAGATTGTCTCCATGGGATTTCCTATCTGATCTTTCTTACACCAAACCCATGATCTTTCTTACACCAAACCCATGTAAGTCCATTGAAAATTTACTAAACAAAATGCTTTTTTCCTACCCTTAAACTTTGTATAAAAGTAACCACAACAGAACAGCAAGGTTATGAACCTTATACGTTCTCATGTTCTACATCGTGTTCCTCCTTTCCTTTAATGTACAATTTGGTTTATTTTTTAGGCTATCTCATAGTACGGGTATGTTTTGAGTTTTGTATAAGTGCCAATTTTTAAATGTGTATTAGGAATTTGGTTTCACCCATACTATACGATTTCGTTTTACACAAGACCATATTTTGTAGACAGACATACTAATGAAATACGAGCTTAGATGTCTGCAACAAAACATGCCCAGACGATCTCAATAGTGTCAAAGCATTGTTTTTGAAGAAGGGCCGCGTAAATCTTGTGCAATACATACATGAAAATCAACAGATAAGAGTGTTATGATAAATTGTATTGCCCAGTGTGTGAACTTGATCAAATGCGCTATAACTGTTTTTGATAGTTTTAAATTATTTGGTGCAATTTTTATCTGTTCCCACCTAAAATCATCGCTCACAACACTTTGTCCTTTTTGTGGGCTAACCGCCAAGCAATGTGTGTGACACCAGCCCGAGTGTGTGTCTATGGGTGCCAAAGAGTGCTTAGGTGGGACATCCTAATTACAACCAATGGGGAGCATACTACCTTTAAACCATTCCATTCTAGAGTTGGAAAGTGTGTGTGTGTGTGTGTGTATGTGTACACTTGTGATCAACTATGGGGGGTATAATGGGAGGCAATGGAGGAGATATGTAATTGTACTACGGACGTTAGCATCTTACATATGAGTGTTATTTCATTCTTTTTTAGTACACTACAACATTGTGCATCCCTTTTACTAAAATTACCTTTCCCTTGTAATGTTGCCTTGATCATGCATGCCCATCATTACTCTAACTTTCATATGCTTCCTCATTTGGCTCGCCCATAGACTATAATTAATTCATCACCCGTCCTACATACAAAAGTCCCACATAATCCTAAACATTTTGCTTCTAACAAGTTGGCATAATTTATCTTTACTTAAAAGACATGTTGTCCATGTTGTGGACTGATAACATTTCCTTCTTGATCATCTATTCCCTACATGCATGGATTAAAAAAAACACTTAGATTCAAAAAAAACGAGTTTGAAGTCATCAGCAACAAACGCTACCATCACAAAGAAGAACGCATTGCCAGCGGGGTCAAGCCATATTAACCCTTGCCAAGCCCGAAGATCGTCTCCACCTACTCCAGCAATCACGCCTTTTGAAAGACACAACTATGTGGATCGTCGAGGAGCTCATCCCCACCCAACTCAAACACAAAGCACAGAAACTCACGAAGATGCATGCAGCACGGTGAGAAGGCAAGTGGGCCGTGCTCCGCAATGACAAAGCAGTCATTCAGGAGTTTCAAACTCCAAAAACGGCTGCCTCCTCACCGGACACCCTCCTTTCTGACCCTCCATAGGATTAATCTTCTGTTTTAGCTCATCGATACACACAATGACATAAACAAGCTAACAAAAGAAAAGACCATTGTCTTTCAATATCATCAAAGGAACCTATTATGGAACATGTAATGAAAATATACATAATTGTTATTTTCCATTAAAAAGAGCCACCAATTATAAAATTCATATTCTTGTTATTAAGTAAAAAAGTATTTTTCAAAAATTAGGCTGACATGTGTGTATTAATGAATAGCTCTAGCTTTCTTGACAATTAAAAGATTGTCCCAAGGGAATGTCAATGGGATTTCCTATCTCATCTTTCTTACACCAAACTGATGTAAGTCCATTGAAAAATTACTAAACAAAATATTTTTTTGTTACCCTTAAACTTTATATAAAAGCGACCGCAACAGAATGACCAGGTTATGAACCTTACACGTTCTCATGTTTTACATCGTATTCCTCCTTTAATATAAAATTTGGTTTGTTTATGAGGCTATGTCATAGTAATATGGATAAGTCAGGTATGTTTTGAGTTTTGTATAAGTGCCGATTTTTAAATGTGTAATAGGAATTTGGTTTCACCCATCCTATACGATTTGGTTTTATTGAAGTAATATTAGACCATATTTTGTAGAGCATACTAATGAAATACTAGCTTAGATGTGTGCAACAACAAAACATATCCAAAATAGGTCCAAAGGATCTCAGCAATGTCAAAGCATTGTTTGAAGGATGGCCATGTAAATCTCGTGCAATACATACATAAAAATCAACAACATAGATAGTTAAAAGTGTTATGATAAATTGTATTGCTCAGTGTGTGAACTTGATCAAATGTGCTAGAAGTTTTTTTGATAGCTAGCCCCATACTCGCACACTTACAATAATAATTATCTTCATGGCGAGAGGGATTAACTATTCACGTGATCACCCTAATTTTTATTGTATTCTCAAACCTGAACATGTTATTGACATAAGCGCAGTTCACATGTTCACATTTTTCTCGAGGGTACCTGGTGACCCCCAAAAAACCCGTTGAGGCTTACTCTTTACCTCGTCGGGCCCCGCAAGGGTGTACTATATACCCTATCGAGCCCCACAGGGCCCACGGGCCATCATGGACCCCGCTGGGTTACATTCTATATATATATATATAGGGGTCCCCGGGCCCTTGAGGGGTTTCATTTTACAAGGTAATCTCCTCTCCCTACCTTGTGGGTGTGTGGGTAGTAGTGTAGGGTTTGTTCTCGACGCCGTTTTCTTCGTACCTTGTGGGTGTGTGGGTGGTGATGCAAGGTTTGTTCCTACCACTAGTGGATGATGTTATGTGTGTGTGTGTGTCTGTGTGTGTGTGTGTTTGTGTCATGTATGGGTATTGGTCGTATGTGCTCTTTCCCTTGTGTGATTGGGTGCGTGCGTTAAGGCCATTATTTTTTAATGGTTCTTATCTTTAGTCACTCTAATCATACTATTCAATAATGAGTGCCTCTTGATAAGTATGACTTACTATTTTGCCGCTACGTCATTTAAGTACAGTAATACGGGATTGGTTACCCTCTATTTAACATCAGAATGTTGTTGATACAGACAAAATTAAAGTAAAGCAAGTTGTTTACACTGCACAAGATAACTTAACATTCACAAATTATCAATACAGGTGTGCGAGACAGTTTCTGTTCGTTTCATGTGTTAATTCATTATATTATGTTCCAAATACAATGTACAAATAGCCGCAACTATCAACAGACACAACTCTTCATATTTCTGCCCTTGTGGTATGCGGGTGTGCGGTATGCCGCAACGCACACACAGTGGACCGCGCGAATCCCACAAAAAGAAATTGTCTGCCTTTGCGAACACCATGCTACTGCTACCCCACTGCTCCTCCTCATTCATTCTCATCATCCATTGCTCTTTCAAACTCTTCATACAAATCAATGTATTTCTCATCCGTAACTTGTAGTGGCGTTGGTATTTTGTCCCGCGGTACCATCAAATCCACAAATGCTGGTGCGCCTAGTTGATGTGGTTGAGTGGCTTCCACCATAGCACGCCACATTAGAGAAAGTGGCCGCAACGCAACAAATGGTGTATGAGAAGGATACAATTGCCCCTATAACCATCAACTGCAAACCACCAAGGAGGTTGTGGCGGCAAACGTAAATCAAAACTATACGAATAGGTTTTATAGCCAAAAACACAGCTCCCTAATATGCTCTTTTTCATGCGACACCATCTTAGTTTGACACATTCCCTCCCCTGCATTTATGTGTTGTCATTAAACATAGCTAATTAGTGTTTTAAATTATAGGAGTTACACAATGAGACATACATGGACAAGGTAGCAGCTAGAGCAGTGACGAGGAAATAGGGTACAGGCACCTATCCAGGCCATGAGGAGGAGAGGCTCAAGGAGGTCAATTACGAGGAGGATAGGGTGTATTCCCACATGTCCACACCAATGAGGACTAGACTGCTTAGGCATCTCTTTTTTAGTTCCTATATTCTCTAACCTTGGGGGGGTCACCCAAAAATATGTCAGTGTATCACGTGGGTTCAACAGAAGGGATTTTTTAATTTCCTTTTTTACACATTTTTTACATACATAAGGGTACCATTTAAAGGGTATATTCACAATTGAATAAAAAAAGGGTGTATTTTATTTAGGAAAAATTAACAGATAAGGGGTTTTTAAATAGGCCTTGAACACATATTATATATAAGGTTTACATGTAATGAATCCCCTGAGTCTCTAACCCACCCTTTTTGACTTGTATATTTGTATACTTTGTATAGCCTCACTTTTTTGTACCTATTTATGCTATGTATAGTATCACATTTTTTATTGATTTTTTTTCTTGACATTTTGCATAATTGTATCATTGTCTCAGGGGGTTCACTATATGTGAACCCTGTGCATCATCTGCATTCAAGGCCTATTTAAAAAACCCCTTATCTATGAATTATTCATGATTAAAACACACCCTCTATTGAATTTGTGAATACCCTCTTTTAATGCTACCCTTTTGTATGTAAAAAATGTCAAAAATAGGTATTTTAAAAATCCCTTCTATTGAACCCACGAGATATGATTACATATTTAGAAGTGACCCCACCAAGATCATTGTATATTGGGATTTACTTATACACACAAGCAATTCATTCTAGATCAAATTTGTGCACAAATACTCTGTCAATTATTGAGTTTGTATGCTTGACGTAATCCCCCATGGTCGTATTTATACATGGTGTGTAATTTTTGTATACTTTGCATTTGTAAGCAAGACTAGAGAGAGAGAGAGAGAGAGAGAGAGAGAGAGAGAGAGAGAGAATATGAGTGAGAGTGTGTGTGTGTGTGTGTGTGTGTGTTTGTGTGAGTGTGAGTGAGAGAG
>JAODKW010181915.1:0-11064 GCA_027576515.1 Dryopteris marginalis
TTCTGCTGCAAGTTTTTCTACTAAGGCAACCTTGGCAAGTGTAGCGTCAGTCGGACCTTGTGCCGCACATATAGTGACTGGAAGGGGTGTAAAATTTCTCTTAATAAAAAAAAATGATTTTTCACATTCCCTTAATAATAAAAAAATATTTTTGCTCATTTACACATTGTCCCAATAAGTGAAGCTCATTTGCATACAGTAGGGGAAGTTGTTTGGCAGTGCAAAAACACAACATTGGGATGACATTTTCCTATGATTTTGCCCCTCCTTGATAAAAACAAATGATTTTGCACATATTTTGGCAATTTTGCAGTTTGCTCTAGTCGATTGCCATATGCATGCATATTGGCATTTGGAGCCTGGTAACCCATATTGTGAGCATTTTGAGCCTGTTTTGGGCATAAAAGCGGTAGCGTTTCCAACAAAAGACCATTAAAATGAAAGCACAAAAACTCACAAAAAATTTTGTTCAAATTACACACAAACTCATAAAAAGAAACCAAATACATTGAACATTAAACGCAAAACACTAAGGGAACCAAAAGAGACCAAAAAGACATATATGCATTAAGATCTAGACGGCATCTTGGTGCTGATTCACGATCTAAAATTGTCTCGAGAGTACTTACTCCAGGAAGTAGCACACCATCAGTAGGAAACTTAGAGAGTATCAAAAGAAGATGCATCTTCGGATTTAGATTCAGATACTATGATGTTAGTTGAGAGCAAAATGTCACAAGATGACCTCTTTGAGTTTAGACTAGAGATGTCCCAAGACATGCATGCTATGGTAGAAAGTTCAAATTTGGTGAACAGCTTGCATTTAGCACTAACCCATCCACCCAAGGCATGGAATACAATGTGAAATTGAAATACATTTGTGTTAATGCTTTTGGTGCACATGTCTTTCAAGATTTAAAGGACATTGCTAACATCAAGCAGAAGCTATCTAATCAGTTTAACATGAAGGATTTGGGTGATGCCAATCATATACTTGGTATGCGCATTACTAGAGACCGACAAAATGGGTTGTTATACATGTCTCAGAAGGAATATGTGCATAAAGTGCTTGAGCATTTTAACATGTAGAAGGGGAAATCATTGAGTACTCCATTGTCTGCATATTTAAAGCTCAACAAGGATGATTGTCCCAAATAAAATGAGGAAAAAACCGCGATGGCTAAGATTTTGTATGCTTCAGCTTGTGGCAGTCTCATGTATGCCATGGTGGCTACTAGACCTGACATTGCCTATGCAGTGGGAGTTGTCAGCAGATACATGTCCAACCCTGGAAAGAAGCATTGGGATGCTGTCAAGTCAATCCTCAGGTACTTGAGTGGCACAGTGGATTGGCAGTTATGCTATGGCCGTGGGGAGTTATCCATTGTGGGATACGTAGACAGTGACTATGCAGGCTGTGTTGACAATCGTAGATCAACCACTGGATGGATCTACACATTTGCTGGTTCTGCTATATCTTGGAGGTCAGTTCTTCAGGATTGCACGTCCGTATCCACTACTGAGGCTGAGTATGTTGCAGCTAGTGAGACTTCCAAGGAAGCTATATGGATTACTCGTCTAGTGGGAGATCTTGGACTAGCGCAGAAGATACCAGTGCTTCACTGTGATAGTCAGAGTGCTATTGCCTTGGCTAGATTTTCCTAGTTTTTGGATTTTTTTTGGTAATTTATGTGGATGTTTGTACATTTAACTCTAATGTTTGCCCTTCAAATACATGTAAAAACCCAAAAACGTGCAAAACACCTTGCAAAAATCAACCCATTGGCTGTTTAGCCTTTTTTTTCAAGCCAAAAAAGGGCCGCGCTCTGTTAACAAATAAAGGCAGTTTTTTTTAAAAGCTAAAGTTAAACGTCACTTCTCACTCTAGAAACTGTTACATGGCTGCGTGTTTCTAGAGCTAGGAAGCCCAGAAACGACAAAAGCGTTTTGCCGTTTCCGCCCCACGTTTCCATCGTTTCCTGTGACTATGCCAGAATGACCTATGAGACCAAAGTTACATCCAAGTGAAATCTGATACAATGTCTGAAAAGGACTGTACATAAGCAGGTGAGTATCTACACCTTCAATACCTATCAACTAAGAGTCTCATAAAGTAGCAACTAATGAAACTATGGAAAAGGTGAATAAAAGAGGAGAAGCGATTAGGGATCAGGATCTGATGACAACACTACTAAACTGGAGTCATAGCACATGAGATATACAATCAGGAGTATGATGGGCAAAATAGTGTAATGGCTAAGATAGAGTGGTAATCACCCTAGGAACTCTAGCATGGGTCTCCGCCATATGGTATGAATATCTGCCATAGTAAGATGCCTGGCCTGGCGTGCGCGGTGCTGTACAATGATGCTCTGAATCCTCCGATGTAGGCGTCTCCTACGGTGTGAAGATCCTCGTATCCTCAGGCGTCGGGATCAGCCCAACTGGACCGCTCTCTCTACTAGAGTCCCACATCGAGGGTGCTGCTGCTGAGCTGTCAACTGTGAGTCCTCCTGGATAGCCCCTTTGAAGAAGTCAGTAATCTGTCTCTGTGTAGGCCCTTCGCAAGCGGGTCGTCTACTCCTGATGATAGTCTCTCTGAACCTGCGGATCTCTAGAAGATGAAGACCCAAGCATCTCTGATCACAGTAATCCATGACTCTAGTCAGTGGTCCGAATCCCTCTCTGAAAGGCAATGGTAGCGCCCTCGAATCTCATAATACGCTATGCAACGGCAAATGTAATGCTCCTTTGTATCGGGCTCCGTCTGACAGATCTAACATATCCTATCCTCTGAAGATATCCCTCTGTATCTTCCCGTCTCTATCTCTAATTGGTGTGAGGAGGTGCGTATCTGACCAATGGGACAAATGGGTGTCCATGTAAGGGGGTCGAAGTATAAAGCCGTCCTCAGTTGTGCGGAGAAAATGATCCCAATATAAAGCCATCTTCGTTCCCATCTGATGACCCTACTAATCTCAGAATGTGTCAAAGTAAGAAAAGGTGCATCCAAGGAGTATTGAAAGGGTGGGAGTCTGTCCATGCTAAACCCATGCAGCTCAAACCAAGAAGTCATCTGTGCATACCAACATGATGTATCCCCTGCCTTGGCCAGCTGTCGGGAGGACTCAAGGGCAAGTTGTGTATATCGATGTCGGGGAAGCTCCCAAATTCTATGAATGAAAGACACTGATCTAGTAAGAGCTTCAACTACCATCGGTGGTGCTCCCATCTCACCTGTGATAATCACATGTGATACCGAGACCTTAGCCCGAATCATCTTGGAGATCATGGATACAAGTGGTCTCTCCATCGATCTCCATCCATCATAAGTGCGCCCTGATCTACTTTGGTGATCCAAACTAGGCCCCCAAATCGGTGACCAAAGTGTCGAAAAGCCACAACTTAGTGCGTGGTTCCGGAAATTGTACTTGTGAACACATCCTCTCTTGACCTCCTAGTGCTGCATAAGCTCTGGTAAGTCTAGCCTATGCTGCCCCTCATAGAAAAAGTGGGTCCGGTAAACACAACTCTGAGATAAGTGTAGGAGTCAACATACTCCACTGTCTCCTGTCCATAGGTAAAAAAGGTGTTGATCTCCTGACCCACTAAGCTGTAGTATTAAACACCATAACCTTGGTCTTACCAAGGTTAATTGATAGCCCGCTGTCCTGTGCATAAGCATGTAAAGCATCCAAATATCTCTGCATACCCTCTGGGGAGTCTGCTATAAGCACAATATCATCAGTATATAAGAGCAGGGGTATCTAGGTACCAGCCAGCTGTGCTCTTCTATCTCCATGTGTCGCAACATAATCGGAAATCTCATCAATATACAGTCCAAACAACGTCGGAGAGAGTGAACATCCCTGCTTCACCCCTATGGTGGAGTGCACTGGCTGTGATAGACCCTCTGAAGTCCGAACTCGCCCTACTGCTGTCTCATATGGTGCCATAATACCCCAAGTGAGCTCCTGTGGAACACCCAAATCCTGCTCAGTCTGGCCCTCAGAACTGTCAAAAGCCTTGCGGAAATCCACAAAGCTACGGTAGATCCTGTAGAAAACCTCCTCCTAAATCCTGCCTGTCCTTGAGCCCGTATCTCCTCTCTCTCTGTCCATCTGCTCAACTCATGCTCAAGGATCGAGGCATATAATTTGGCTAATGAATGAGCAATCATGATGGTGCGGTAATTAGTCGGCAAGCTCGGGTCTCCGGACTTGAGTATAGGTATAATCGTGGAAGTACTCCAAGTCTCAGGAAATCCCTCTCACACAACTCTATTAAACATAAGCGCAAGTAGATCTGCAATCATATCTCTAGCATGTATAAAATGCTCGGCAACAATGCCATCATGATCCTGCGCCCTCCCTATACTCAGCCGGGGAAGGGGAGTGCTCTCTAAACAATCTCCAAGCCTCTCGAGAGTCTTGACTCAAAAACAACTGATATATATCTCTTTCCAACTGTGCTAAGAATGCTCTCTTCTTCCGCCGAATGAGGCGTCGGAAGATGATGCGCGACTGTCTATGTGTAGTGACCGTCGTGGCTACCACCCTCTGTAACTGAGCTCGCAGCTCTCTGCATTCATCATCATACTAACTATTTTGGGACATGCTCCCAGAACGTGATCGTGCTGTGGATTGCGTTTGTGGGAAAGCCGTCGTCGCCGCTATGTGCAATGCCTCTGTGAGGGTCTGAGTAAGCTCTACTAGTGGCCTCTGCGGGTCCTCAGTGCACAACAAGCTATAAATCTCTGCTGTGTATACTCGAGCTGTCTCCCTACAAAAGGTATATCTCGGGTGACTATGAGAAGACTGTCGAGTCTGGCTGATACTGTAATGGAAATCCACAGTGAAAAAGAGAAGCGCATGATCCACTGCAATCCCTATAGGTCGGGGAGCAACTGCGAGGTCGTGAATATGTTGAATGAACGCTGCTGGGGCTAGGACATAATCTACAGCGCTGGCTCCAAGTAAAGCCACTAGCAAGTGGATATCTCTCTAGGCCATTTAGAATGGCTAGTCCATGTGCAGTCCCCATCTCTAAAAGATACCTCCACCTCCCGTACTCTGTGCATTCTTCATCCTGTGATCTCCGAGTCATACCCATCTCTCCCACATCTATCTCTCTCAGCAGCTCCTCAGAAGTATCAAAGAAGGAGGTCTGGTACTGCGTTGTCCGAGCATTAAAGTCACCAAGAATAACGTCCCCGTCTCTGGAGAACTCCCATATGTCCTCATCTAGAATCGTATATGGTGATTGCCCCTTGGGCGATGTATAGTGGGAAGTACTGGGAGAAAAGTAACATATGGCAATACATAGAGGTTTGCTTGCATCAATTCTCACTTTGACCCACATGTACCTGGCGCACTCATCCCGACGTACAAAATGAATGAGCAGTTGGAGCTCCTCTTTAAATAGAACTGCTACTCCCCCTGAACCTCGGCCTCCATGCCGAGCCTCCTTTATGCAAGTTGACTCCCATATGTATCCTGTCACCTTCAGCAATTTGCTACCAGGAGCATGGTGTGTCTCTGAATAAAAGATGATGTCTCTGTCTCTAAAGCTGTCCTCAAATGCCCCTACATCCAATGTCAATGCTCCATTGCAATTCCATACTGCAAATCTCAAACTGGTCCCATAGGTCTCACACCGTCATTTGGTGGATTACCACCTTTCCTCCTCTATAAAAGGCCACCTTCCCCTTCTCCCTGGCTGCCTTGATTTCCGGCATACATTCTTGCATATGTGCTATCTGCGCCAAGGCAAGATCGTCTCCTAGAAAGATACCTATTTGCTCGAGAGTGGAACGCTTTGTCAAGAAATATTTCTTGCAGAATGAGAGCACGTTCTCTGGAGTTCCCCCCTCCTTCCTTTCCTTCTTACCCACTCTCCAAGCTCCTGTGTGTGTAGCCTCATGCGTGCATATAAGTCATAGTCACATGGGAACGGGAACGCTTTGTGGAACGAATGACTAAATGGAACGGGAACATAGAGCTTGGATAAAAGGGAACGTGAACGGGAACGCCACATTATCACACAAATGTGTGTATAAACTTGCTTTTATACGTGAAAATGGCTTGGAAAGAGGCCCAACAAGGAAAGAGCCATAAACTATCTGATTAAGAACAATGGAAATTCATAAATTTGTTCAACATGATACATAGTTCCCTTGTATTCCTTACACACTCCTTGGGCCATTTGGGAACGGGAACGGGAACGGTAACGGCCATCTCTATGGAACACGTTCCCCCGTTCCAAGGGCATGGAACAGCGTTCCCTTGTGACTATGATATAAGTCTTTGACCTCCTCTTCCACATTGTTACGGTCTTTGAGACCCGTGATACGAACATGAAGTGCCCTTACACGTCTCCTTTGTTCCTCTTCTATTGTTAAATTGATGATTGTACTATTGTAGCAGTAGGTGTTGTCTCTGGCACCTTGTTCTTACCCTTCTTTGCGGTTTCGATCCATTTCTCCGCTTCATTCACCTTATTTTGGGTCTTTGTAAGTGCCTCCACCCATGAAGAGGTCGCTTTAGCCTTCTTTTCCTCATCCTCTTTAATTGATTGCACTTGCTCCTTTATAGTCTTCAGCTCCTCCATCATGGCGGGCTGAATCTCTCCTTCGAGGTTATTTCGTGCATGGGCCTCCTCTATTCCTTTCTTGAGATTTGCAATCTCAATGTCTTGGGTTGCCACTCGTGCCTCAAGTTTCTTGATCTTTTCAACAAGACGCTTGTTAACGACATTGATGGCATTATCTGAATCCTTCTTACACTGTAACATTGTGGCCTTGATTAGGTCTTCAATCTCGATTCTCTCCATTAGGAAAGAAAGAGAGAGGATAGAGAGGTAGGGAGAAAGAGAGAGAGTGTGGTGTGGACTGAACACTATGTATACATAGGCCAAAAACCACTACTTGCAGACATAATTTCCCTTTGATTTGTAGGTTCACAAAATGTGTACATTGTTCACATTTGCAGATGTATGTGCAGGTCTTCCACAGTTTACAGACAGGTTAAAGTATGATTCCCACAAAATGCATACATGCACTCTGCTCCTTACTGATTACTGTAGAAAGATTGCAGGTGTGTCTCTCCACTGTTTAATAAAATCCACAAAATGTATACATTCTTTGTATTCCACAGGTTGCATACATGCTTGTCACTCTTTTGCACAAATTTTCCCTGTTCAGTAAATTTTGCACTGTATACCCTGCACAATGTCACACTGTATGCCCTGCACAATGCACTTTGCGCCGCGGAAAGCTGTAATTTTGCTTGTTGCAGGTCGTGAACATGTAGGAAAGTGCGCGGTGTTGTTCAGGCAGGAAAGTGGTCGCATTGAATGGTTCTGAGCTTTGGGTTATGGTGTGACTTTTTTTTGACACATGCTTGGAAAGAAGGAAGTTGATTTTGATCATTATGTTTTGCAGAAACAGAGGAGGAAGGCATTTACAAACGAAAGAGGAGAGCTTTTTGATTGCGGTCGGCAGCTTTCAAGTGAAAAACAAGCAATGTTTATAAACCTTTGCTACTATTATTCTTTTTGGGTTTCCATAACTTTGTAATAATTACTGCGGGTATGAGTAAGACATCCAAAATGTGGAATGGATTCTGAAGACTGAAGTTAATACTCAAGTTTGCTTTAAAAGCAGGAACATAGGGATAGGAATTTTTAAACACCTTAAAAGTCAATGGGTATGAGTAAGACATCCAAAATGTGGAATGGATTCTGATTCCTGAAGTGTAATACTCAAGTTTGCTTATAAAGCAGGAACATGGGGATAGGAATTTTTGAACACCTTAAAAGTCAATGCAACGCACAACATTTTTCACACATAAATGAGTCAGAAAGACTTAATTTCCCTTGTATGGCTGTCTCCTGTCGATAATCTCAAAGTGATGACAAAATGATGTGTGACGAATGGTGAACAGGGTTCTACCCATGTGAGTGCAAGTATCCAATGTGCAGGGAGTGCTATGTTTAAACCCTTGTGCTATAAAGAGCTTTAATACGAGTCCCTTGTGAAGTGAACTAACTTGCAGATGCTCATGTATGCTCATGATAAGTTTGATAGATGGCTATGGTAATGCCCTTAGACCTCGAGAAGGTAGCTACGATGGAGAAAAAGAGTTTGAGGTTGTGATTGCCGAGTTCAAGGAGAAGATGTCTTGTTCATTTGCAAGATAGGTGAAGATAAGAGCTGCTTTAGTTGGATCCTAGAATCACCTGTCCTGCAAAAAAGGGCAGAAGAGTTGTGTTTGGAATTTGCATATGAGCATATTAAAGGTGTTCTGTGTTGATGTTTGTGTAGATTGATTGCAGTGCTAATTTGGTTTGAGGGGCCCAAGTGACAGGTATACATGGGCTCTTTGACGGCAACACTGTGGGCTTTGGATGGGCTATAGGGTCCTATGTATGTTGCACTACATGGTTTTGATCCACCGGTTGCGAGTAAAGACTGTGGGTGTTGTTGTTCATGAAGCGCGGGTTGGTGATAACAAAGGTTAAAGAAAGGTGCCCACTGGCCAGGCAGACACTAGTATGTCATGGTAGGTAGGCATGGTAGCTGACAGCAGAGCAGGAGTATACGCCTGATGTCCAAGGCCTCTTTGCCATCTCGTGCTGGTATGAGGACAAGACATAATGGTACTGTCATGCACTCTGGTCTATAGTTCTGAAGAAGAAGAGGATGCATGTCGCATGTCCAACTAGGACTAGTGTTTGTTCGATTTGTTGAATGTTGTAGGATGACTGTTATAGTGTGCAATACATGCGAGTTGCCTTTTGGATATCATCTCGTGGGGCTTCGAAATTGGTGATGTATGTTTGCATAGCCTATCATGATGTAGAGATGGATGCTTTCAGCCCTGTGGTTTTTTCTTATAGCTAGCTAAGGATAATGAGTTTAGGGGGTTTGATGTGTAAATGCCTTCCACAAGTTTTAGAAAAATTCTCAATGTGCTTCTGTGGTCCTGCCTAGCTAGGTGCAGTGGAGGGCAGTCCTTCGTACCTGGTTAGGTATTCGATTCCTCACCCGCCGCAGTAAGCAACAACAAGGGTGAGTATTCATGAACATCTATTAAGGGTTACCTCCAAATATATGAAGGATTATCTGCGTGGCCAGTAGTTGACCGCTATTTGCTGGAAGTGCTAATATGATGACTATAATTTGTTGGATTTTTGGGGTTTTATGACGCTAGCCAGCTAAATTCCCTAGTTCGGGAACTTGTATTTCTTTGCAGATCAAGAAATGATGTGGGTCTTTTGCAGAGTTTTTGCTCTTTTCTCAATTGCTGATATTTCATCCTTCCATTTGGTATAAAGGTGTGGGTCTATGAGTGCATCATATGGAAGTATGGTATGGTGTTTAAGTTCATTCATATTGTTTACTCCGCTTCTTTGATTCACTTAATCTTAAGCTTAGGCCATTCTCCAAAAGGATTTGATTATTAGGTAGTTTCTGTACACACTGCTCAAGGTCTGTTTGTTTCAAGTCTTTTAGGAACTTCTCAGTACACAAAGGTGCTACGAATCTGACGATTTTGATGTACATTGGGTTGATTAGTTGTTGCTTTCTCGTGTTTTCCACATTGAAAGAGCGATGTTTGTATCATGTGTTTCACTCCTTTGTGTAATCTAGTGACACTCCTTAACCGTCTTGGTGCAATGTAGTTTGTAAGACATTTTTTGATGGTGGATGTGTTGGCACCTGAGTTTTCAGTTTGCAGTATATCTTGTTAGCATACATATATATCAAAGTATATCTTTTTTGATGGTGCATGTCTTGGCACCTGAGTTTTCAGTTTGCAGTATATCTCGTTTGGATAAAAGTGCCACTTCGTCCTCGAAGCTGGAGGCCAATATTTGATGTAGGCATTGAGAAAAACTTTGGTGGTTTGCACAATTCTTGCTGGATGTATTAGTGTCAACTTCATGTACCCCTTCAATTAGATCAAAGTGGACAATCCATGTACTCCAGAAGTTTTGGGCATTTTCCCTTGTGGGAAATGGGGCCCTTTTCTCTTGCTTTTTCCTGTAGTGTCCAACATCATGACTAAATATCTAGCCATAGACTAAATATCTAGCCAAGCCCTAATCACCCTCTTAGATAATTTCGGCACCCTATTGAGTTCAGCCTTCACGATAACTTGGTCACACAAAGGAATCCATGGTCTAGATCCTTGCAAATCATTTGAGTTTATTTTGACTCAAGATTGAATGTTATCTAGAGGCTTTTAACCAAGGAGGTTCTTTTAGTTTTATGATCAAAGAGGATGGTGGGACCTCCTACCGCGGCTAGCAACAGCACAAGATGCTTGATGATGATAAGCACGTGCTTAGCTTTTCCGTCCTTGGGGGCGAGCATCGCCTCAAGAACTACAGGTCCACTACCTCTCTTTCATGATTTTAGTAAAGAAGGCACAGTTTGGACCATTGTTATTGAATCGTATGTTGTTGACATCCTTGAAGGCAATACATGCGATGACAGTCACATGTTTGGTGACACTGTGATTAGGCGTAACCTTTAATCTTTAGCGCATTTGTCGGAACGTCTTGCTGTGAGATATCTGCCTCAGTGCCCAATTGAATGCTTTTTGTTTGGCACATATGGTCTATGTGTATGCTTGTACCGAAAGCCCCTTATTTGCAGATGTCTCCGTTTCTAGCCATGTAAAATGTACTCTATCCCAGTCTTCTCCAAGCATGTGTGATAGGTGCCTTAACATACCAGATGTCTTACTAGGGAGCCTTTTCACTTGTTTGATTCAACAACACAAGTGACCTACTGGAAAGGTAGCCATCACTCATGCTACTGTTTTCTCACTCTCTTTTTTTGCACCTGTATGCTCTGTCATGCCGAGATTGATTCTTAATTTGACAGGAGAGATCTTGCCTCCCTTTTGCATTTTTCTTGTAGTGGCATAATGGCATTACTCTTCAACAGAAAAGTGTCATGTAGACTTGAAACTCTAATGGTTGTTTTATGCTATATATATATATATATATATATATATATATTTTTATATATATATGTATATATATATATATATG
>JAODKW010183025.1:0-11059 GCA_027576515.1 Dryopteris marginalis
GTATTGTACATTCTTTTTGCAATGGTTTCAAAAGGTTGTGCAATTTTGGGCTTTTATTATTCCAATGCCTTCATCTTCAGCTTTCAATGAAAAGAAGGATACTCTGACACCATGTCCAATCCTGTGCCCCATATCCTATTCTATACATCTAATGGCTCTCCAAGCATTACAACACGTACTATACAAGTGCAATATAAAACTTATTGCTTATTCTGGATGAATGCTGGCTTATTCTGGCAATACTCTAGTATGGGTTACTGAATGAATTAATGGTTGGTGGTTGTTGGCTTTTAATCTAGCTGGCTGTTGATGTAAAAAATCTATTTAATAGCCTTTATGTCTAGTACCCACATAAGTTGGCTGTCTTATTGGTGGTTCCTACATATATTCTTTGATTTTCAAAAGTTATATAAAAAAGAGGGGTAATTCCAACCTTCTAAGCCTTTTTGTGTAATGGGATAGGCATGCAATTGTTGGTTGCTGAGTGTCATAAATGGATTTTGGTTGGCTGGTTATCCTTGTTACTGTTATTAGATCTTACTTACAAGAGTGCATGTGCTCAATTACTTTGGCAACTTGATAGGAATGCATGGGGTGGTGCTAAAACTATCCATAGCAGTTAATCCAGTTTTAGTTTGATGATTGCTGGCTTCTTATGTAGCTTTTTGGCATTTGTTGGTGGGCTATTTAATAGCCATTTTATCTAGTACTCTATGATGTGGCTGTCCTTTTGGATAGTCCTACATACCCTGTCAGATTTTCACCTGCTAAAAAGTGGGTAATTTCAAAACCTCTTGTTAATGGGTAATGGTCATAGGCTTGCAATTGTTAGCTTGCTGCTTGAGATGAATGGTGTTTGGCCTAATGGTTGTCTTTGATATGGTTATTGGATCTTATGATTTGCTCAATTTCCTGGATAGCTTGATAGGAGTACAGATGGTCATGATAAACCTATCCTCAGTTGCTAGCTTAATTGATTTTAACCTTGCTGGCTTTGATATTTCTAATACTTTAAATCTACTGTACCTTGGTGTTGCCATAACTTTGACTTTCATATGGGCTGTGTTGATGAGTTAGTCCTTCTGATATTAATTCCTTTTTTCTTAGATAATATTTCTACTTATTTTTCATAACTGCCTTGAAGACATGCTTTTTCATGCTTTTTTTAAAAAAATGTTTTTTTGGTGCTGAGTATATTGTGGTTCTGGGATTATCCCTTGACCTAGTATAAATGAGTTTTCAAACCTTTTGGGGCTTAATGTTATTAATGGAGGTGGATTTTAAATCTTTGCTTTAAGTAGGGCAAGGTTCACTAAGTGATTAAAAGGGATGATAGCCTATGGATTCCTTTTTTCTCAAAGAATTTATATACTTGGAACAATATAAATCACATTGAAAAATTTATCTTGACAAAATTTATTGATAATCATGGGTGGGGAAGGTGTTTGGTGTAATTAAACAGGAAGGCAATAACAAGCGGGAATGCATGCTTGATATACCTATCACGCAATTTAGGCATGGCAAGTTCTTACTTGGTGTTTGTTTTGTTTGGTTTGGCTAGTAAAGTGCATTCCTCTGGTTTAGTTCTGCTGGTTGCTGGAGCCTCCTGATTATCACAACATTTTGGCCTTTTTAGGATTTGATTTCATTTGTAAACATGGATGATATGTCATAATTCAGAACTTCATCTTTGCCAAAACATCTTTGTATTTCTAAATTTGTTTCAAAGTATTCTATAAGTCTTGTCCAGTGTATAATTCATTTTATGATGGGTTTCTATTACAAACACACACATTGTTTTCCCAAATAACCTTTGGTTGGGTTATTATTATACACTAGATAAAGATGTCTAGAATCATCTTAGTTTCTAACTAAGCTGTGTTCATTTCAGAATAGTTGGATCCATTCTTTAGCCAAGTTGGGCTATGATGCAGTGGAGACTATCTGAGCTATTCCCCCTCTTGATACTCAAGGTATCTTTGCTTGAACTTCATAAATAATAAACCCTCTTATGACACTTATCAAACCACTTATTGTTATTTGACCAATCCAAAAGGCTAACTCTTTTCTTTTGCTATATATGTTGGTTTTGTGATGCTTATTCAAGCACTTGGTGGGATGTAGGTCCACATGGTGGGCCTACATCCCATCTTGTGCACCTACCTTCCGGGATGGGGGTGGTGGGCCACACACACACACACACACACACACACAAATATTCACTCCTTGATATATATGTATGTTACATATATACTAACACACACACACAAGCTTACACAGAATTATTTTGGTCATGGATACACACTTTGCTTATTGGATTTGATATAACTCTTGAGTATATTTGCTATAGCAGATTTACATTACATATTACACACACACACACACACACACACACACACACACACAAATACATTACTAGGCTGCTAGGGGCACATATTATAGAACAATTAGGCTTGGCAATAGGAGACTCTATTGCTTGAGCATCAATATTTTGCACAAATTGTTTGCAGATTGAATGACTACTGGAGAGCCCAGTAGTTCAAGTTCTACCGTTAGTGGGAACCTACCCTTAATATGGATTCTTTAGAGTGACCTTTAAATTAATAAAACCCTTTTTAGTTTAAGGGCTTTTTCTCCTCTCATTTGCGTTTTCTCTCGAGACGGCTTCTGCACAGACTCGCAGGAAAATCTCTTTTGTAGCACTTTGAGGTGGGATTGGTAGTTATCATAGCTTTATAAAGATTTGACTATGGATCATGCACACTGTGTTGAAGCCCTATATCCTATTCTATGCTCTAATTCACTGCTCCTCTTCACCCTGCTAGCTGCTTCACAATGGAGACAACCCTCACTCATCAGGTAGGGTTTAACCCTACTGAGAGCTTGCATTGTATGGTTGTGTGATAGGTTTTTCAACTGTATGCCCCTTTTTTTGCCTTGCATGCATAAGTAGTGATTATTTATTACATGGTTTTTATTGAGGATGGATTACCTGGTCCTTCATTCCTCCTGCTAGGCATGCTTATCAGATTTTCTCATGCTAGGCATGCTTATCAAATTTTCTTGCATGTGGTAATGATGGGCTTGGCCTTTTGCTGGTTTTCTATGATGGATGACCCTGTCTGTGAAAACTTTCTTTGGTCATTCATGTTTATTACTGTGTATTGGGAGGTTGGTGACTCTTAGTAGATATTCCCAGTCATTAGACCTTTAATACCCTGTGTGTTCACTCTACCAGTTTATACTGGCTATTAATTTACTGTTGTGAGCAAAGGTGGCATCAATTAAATTTCTGTCTGCAATAAATGGTAACTGTTAAAAGTTACCTCTTGATCAGCTAATACCTATTTCCTAGACAAAAGTGTAGTAGACTTTTGCTGCATATTATTGAAGATTGTCGACTTGCTGTTTTCACTTGTAATGGGGCATAGAATTGGTGTATAATGCCTGTGGATTTGCAGCTGTATTACTACTTAACTGTTGCTTACATGTATGTACTCTTTGCCTACTTATACCTTCCCTATATGAGGGGATTACTGGTTGTGGCCTTAATGGTCCTTCATGGATACTTTTCTTGAGTTATGGCACTCCCCTGCTGTATGGTTTCTGTACTTGCTCAGGAAGGGTGCAGTAAACTTTGGTAACTGAGGTTGGCTTAAGTCATGCATGGATTGTGATGCTATGCTCTGATTCTGGTTCTTAAACCATAGATATGCTAATATGGTTGCACATTGGTTCTAAGCATGTAACAAAATTAATTTTGTTATATTGGGTCAAATGAGATGCACCTGGTGAGTGCCTCTTCAACCTTTGCATCTCAATATGAGATTGCTAGCATTTGAAGGGGAAATGTATAATGTTATATGCTCTTTTGGCTGGTTCTTTTATGATGGAGGTGAGCCTATTTTGAATATGGCCAAATTTTGGCCCTTTTCTTAGAAATTTGGCATTGATAAGGTTGTTGGAAGTTTTTTTGTTTTCTAGATGTTAGCACCTGCTCTGCATAATGTAACTTTACCTGGTTTTTAGTTTGAGATGGAAACTATCTAGACAAGTTACCTGTTCAGGGCTGGCTTCTTGCTCTTCTGATTGGGTCTTTCTCAATGTTTTGGAATAAGCCTATGTGGTTAAATAGTTACCTTCTAGATATGGAAAGATTTCTCTGTTTAAGGTGTTACTCTTACTACTCACTAAGCTAGTTTGGTATGTGGGAGCTGGGAGATATTACTGTGTTTATCTATAATAGGTTGGCATATTGCTCTGTCCTTTGTCTCAGACATGTAATTATGATTTTGATGATTTTTTCTGCACTTTGATTAAAGCTTGTATTATGTTTAGGATGGGTTTTTCCTAACCATCTGGTTGATGGGTAATTTAACTATATACTTGGTATATGGATACTAAGTAGGGTGGGGTACTTATATACTTATGGCCTTAGCTTTCCATAGGGTTTGCCACTGTACTCTGTTGCTGGGTGTTTCTCAAGTATTTGGCACTATTCTAGAACTATGGCTCTCATGGAATGGGTCTAAAATATATTTAGTTTGTAAGTTGAGCCTGGGTTTAATTTTGGCTACTGGTCTCTTCTCTTTTTCACACTGTTAGTAGGTGGCACTTATGCCTTGGGATTTGGATTTGAGCTCTGCTTAAAAACCACTGTTACCTTATACCTGATAACATGGATTCCTTTTTACTATTATAAGCTGTGCTTCATGCTTAGTGATCTGCTAATAAACTCAGCTGTTAGTTTCTGGTGGTAACTATACCCTGTGGTACAGGTTTTTGCTCCACTTGAGAGTGTTTCAAAATAAATTACAGTAAGATTTTCTAAGTACTGGTAAATTTAAATGGAATAAAATGTGTTAAAATATTTAAGATACTGGGGCTTAGCAGAAATGCAAGAAAATAAATTATAAGAAAACATCTAATTCAGGGTATCTTTGATTGTACATATTTTGGAGAAGTTGTTGGTTCACTGGATTGATACAGATTTTGGTCAAAAGGTAATTACTGCATGGGTATATCTGGATCACTGGCTTTTTACAGATTTAGGATTGGAAGTTTTTTGCCCACCTGGCATATTCCTGACCATAAAAATTATATAAATACCAATTGATTGATGACTTACAGTAGATAATCAAAAAATGTGTTTTTGATTGGTCTTGGTATAGAATTTTTGACCAGACTTGCCCCCAAAAAATGGAATCTTAACTTAAAAGTCTTTAAATTCATAATGTTTTCTTTTAAAATAAGAGGGCTCTTATGTTTAACAGATATGAATTGATGAGGTAGGAGGGATTATGGATACTTTTCCTTGGTTGATTAGGAATGGACAACATTAAAATTTTCTCATTTTTTTACTGTTCTAAAATGGAATTTCAATTATAGGGCATAAATTCCTGCCCCTTAATATCAAACACCAGATGTTCTGGTTAGTGGGTGTTATTATCTGGTAAGATCTTTACTTTATAACCCTGATTGTGGCATTTTTTGGCTGCATAATAGGGTTGGTTTATAAGTTATATTGGCTTATCTTTTTGCCTTGCTATGACTTTACTGATCTAGGTTTACTATTGGGTGGGATTTTATCTCCTACTTGGTTCAAGTTGACTGATTACTTTGTTTTGGAAATTAATACTTATCAAGTAAAATATTTGGTTTTGGTACTGGAAATAGTCTTCAAAATAGAAGTTTTCTAAGCATGGCTGGTAATATTAATGTTTCTTGATGGTTATTAGCAAGTCAATTGTTATAATGATGGTTAGGTAGGTGAAGGTAGGTGGTATAGTTAAACATGAAGGCGATAACAAGCGGGAATGCATGTTTGATATACCTGTCACGCAATTCAGGCATTGCAAGTTCTCACTTGATGTTTGTTTTGTTTGGTTTGGCAGGTAAAGTGCATTCCTCTGGTTTAGTTATTCTGGTTGCTGGAGCCTCCTAGTCGTCACATTTTCTTGACAAGAGTGTTTTTCAAAAGAAAGCTCAAATTGTTCCCTTACACTATTTTGAAACCTACACTTATTGTGTTACCTTTTCTTAATTTAACAGATCTTCTCATACCATTTCATGGTGTTTTGTCTATTGTTTAATGTATTCTAAATTCTAATCCAGTGTATAATTCAATTTATTGATGGGTTTTATTGCAAACACACACATTATTTTCCCAATTAACCTTTGGTCGGGTTACTATTATACACTGGATTAAGAATTATAGAATACCATTTTTATTTTACTCCCTAATTTCTTGCTTTTGGTATCTTTTTCAGAATAATTGGATTCCTTCCTTGGTGAAATTGGGGAATGCCACGGTTGAAGATATCAAGATAATTCCCCCAATTGGTACTCAGTGTATCTTATCTTGTTTCAAGGGTCCCAATTTCCACAAAAAGCTTCTAGACTTTGAAAACGAAGCTGCTTCTAAGCCCTCTCTCTCAGCTCTTTCTGTTGCTAGTATTAATGATTGGGTTTCCTTGCTTGAACTTTCTAAAAGAAACCCTGAGCTTTTTGTTGAATCCTTCAATAAACTATTAGTCTCTCTGCCCCTTATTGATTGCAAGATGGATGTGATTTGAATTTCTATTTTTCTTCCTTACCCTCTATTGTTAACAAACTCTTTCTTATTAATAATATTCCTATCATCCCCCTTGAGCTTAAACAACCTGAGGAAGTTATTAATCATTTACTGGATTTAGATCTTCTTAATCCTTCAATAAACTGTTAGTCTCTCTGCCCCTTATTGATTGTCAAGATGGATGTGATTTGAATTTCTATTTTTCTTCCTTACCCTCTATTGTTAACAAACTCTTCTTTATCAATAATATTCCTATCATCCCCCTTGAGCTTAAACAACCTGAGGATGTTATTAATCCTTTATTGGACTTAGATCTTCTTGATCCTGAAGAAAGGGGAGCTCTCTCTCTTGGTAGCTCTTCTTCTTTATCTTGAACCTCTTTTGATAAGTCTGTTTCTAAATCTTTTTCTAGTATTATTCCTCTTCTGCCTCCGAGAGGCAAGTAGAGCTTGATGCTATTAGACTTGACAATAAACTTTGGGATTTTGAATTATTTAATCATAAATTCCCTTTCAATATTAGTTCTCTTGCCCTTATTTGTAGTCTTACTACTGAATTAATTGATCAATGCAAGACTTCTGCCATTCAAGCTAGGCACTTATTACAAACTGATTTCTTTTTTGATCTTCCCCTTATTAAGCTTTCTGACATTGATCCTTCTAAATGTGCCTCTTCTGCTCTTATTGCTTGTACTAAAGGGGCTATTAACCCTGATAAGTCTAAATACCCTAAAAAGTTTCTTAAAAACTGTTGGAACACTTTCCATCCCTTCCTAAAATGCCAATGCTAGAGGATTGACCCTAACTCTTCTTGCAATGCTTCTATTATTTGGATTGACCATTTATTGTGGTTTGTTTTCCAAAATCTTCCAAAAATTTTTCATTTCAATTCTAGACCAGCACATGTGTATGCTTTTATTAGGTGGGTTGCAAAGCTTCCTCTAGAGCTTTGCACTGCGCTTATCGTCTACAGTTCTTTTCATGATCATATGCTTGAGGCTGCTAAAGGTCTTGTGAGCTATTCTCCTAACTCTCCCATTCTTCCCAAAATTGCTGGTACCCCCTTGGCTAATACCATTGATTCTATTTTGAAACCTCTTAAGAACAGGGATTCCTATTCCAAATCTCCTTTTACCCCGGGTAGCATGGCATCTTCTAGCAAAAAACCAAGATTGTTCCGTGGTTTGGAGGACATGGGTGATACACCCAAATCGTTGGATTTCAGCAGTGATGATAATCAGGTACGAACAATTCTTACAAAGTCTAACAATAGATTGATTTTACAATCCAAGAAGAAAATTTGCAATAGATTTGTTCATGTGTTATTTGTAAATAAGGCCTTTGATTTTATCTCTCCTAGAGAGATATTTACAGAAGTAATTAACAAATTTCACATTAATAAATCTTTTGAATATTTCAAAATTTCCTTTGGATGGAAATACTCTAAAAGTTTAGCATATTACTTATATAAGCCTGTTGATACTTTTTGCAATTTTGAAGATATACAAGATAGTTGTATATGTTCTTCATCAAAGCGTTTTAGTCCTTTTCTTAAATCTTTTAATGAATTAGGAATGCACGTCTTGACATTAGACACTAATTTGTTTTGTAATAAAAATCTAAAAGAATTTACCTCCAAGGGTCTAAATCATATCCCTATTCTCCCCTTAAATCCTGAACCCATTATTAAAGAGCTAAAAGAAGTTTGGGTTAAGTTAGCTTGTATCATGAGGTTCAATGTGCAAGATAGTCATTTTGAAGCAATTAAGGAAATTACTTTCAATAAGTTCTTTGAATTATTTCCTAATTTCATTAAAAATCAATCACCTTGGTTTTTTGACAAAGACTTAATGGATGAACTAAAATATGTAACTAATCACTTGTTTATTTTTGGTTTGGATAAAGCAAGCCAAATGCTTGTCTTTATGTGTAAAAGATTAATCAGGCTTTTAGCTCTTAAAAGATTATCTTCTAATGAATTTGAGTTATCTTCTCATAACGAAGATATGGTGCAAGGTTTGGTTCAATCCTTTTGTAAGGAGTTTAAAATCAATACTCCTGGTAATTACACTTTGCCTTATATTATGGGTATGTATAAAGCTCATAAGAATGATTTCAGATGGATCACTAATGCTCACAATTGTGCCTTCTCCAGTATTACTGAAAGTAACTCTAAATTACTTAACTCTTTGAATGAGGGTTTGGTTGAGGTTACGGATATTTTGCATAAAAAGATTTTCTTATTTACCAAAGTTAACACTAATGCTTACTGGATCATTCAAAATCAATATGAATTCTTAATTAATTTACCTTGTCATATTAATAGTATACTTACCTTTGCTATCAAATCATGTTATGAAACTATTCCACATTTTGGCATACATAGTCTAATGGAATCTTTACATAAAATTATCCTTGCAATTAAATCTATAGGATATGTTGGATTTAAGAAATCCCGGAAATTGTTCAAACTTTCTAAAAAACCTAAAGATGTTGTTTATTCTTTTGAAGATTTTGTTACCATTAATAGATTCTTGCTGGAAAATTGCTTTACCAAACTAGGAAAACATTTCTCTAAGAAAATCATGGGTATCCCTATGGGACATTCTTGCTCACCTATTTGGTGTAATTTGTATTTGGCTTGGTTTGAATTGGAATATATTAGAAAGATTAATAGACTCCATAAAGGGGAAATGATTAAAGCCTTTTATTCCTCATCTAGATACATGGATGATCTTGCTTTTGTTAACAATTCCTTTGCTATTCAATGCTTAAATCATTCTAGGGAATTAGACAATAATGATGAGTTTTCCATTTATCCTCTTAATATTTTACAAATCAAACCCACTTTTGACATTTATTCTACCACTTATCTCAACATTGAAATCAAACTACGCCCCTCATTTGGTGGTGACTTCACTACCAATACGGCATGGAAGAGGGACAAACTACCTTGTCAAAATGTTTCCTTTATTCATGAGCACAATAATTGACCAAGAAATATGGCGTACAAGGTTTGTGTATCTCAAGTAATGCCCATTTTATACAATGCTTCTCATGTTAATTTGGCCTTGATTGATTTAACTAAGCTTTGTAATGCCTTTGTTGCTAATGGTTTTAACAAACCACACATCAAGAAAAATATTCTTTATTTTTTGGAGAAAAATAACTTTCCTAAGATAAAATTCCTAATTAAGGATTTGATTATTGCTTTTGGTAGGGAGTAGGTCCATTTGGTGGGCCTACTGCCTACCAATTGCACCTATCTCCCGAGACGGGGGTGGGCCACACACACAGACACACACATCCTTTTTTTCAAGAAAAATTTGGGTAATAAAAAGTTTTTTTGGTTGGTTATATGGTTGTGGAACAGCCTTCTTGCAAATTGGGGTGTACTAGGATGGTGGCAGTAAATGCATATTCTCGAGGACAATTTTGGTAAATATTTTTTTACTTGTAGCTTTATTCTGGAAATGGTTTGATGGTACTTGAAGCTTTTGTGGGAAGCTTTTGGTGGGAACCCCGTCTTGAGTAAAAAGGTTTTTATAGAAAAGAAAACCTTTTTGTGACCTCTATGGTGGGAACATGACCTTGCATAAAGGACCTTTTAGCTTTACCTTATTGTTCTCAAAATGCGTGTTTCTGCACTAAATTACATAGTAGGTGATATTTAGCGAGCCGTCTCTCTCTTCCTGCATATATACTCTCCTGTGGTGCATGGTGCTAATCCATTTGCGGCTGCCCCCACACTCTTTGTCTATACTCTTGTCTCCTTAGCCTCTTCCCCCGCATACACGGCTACAATGGAGCTCTCAACTAGCATGCAGGTAGGGTTTTTACCCTACTTAGAAAAGGTTTTGCCTTTGTTGCTTGATGGGTATAGTACAATGAATGCTTGCCAATGATTAGCCTCTGGTTTTTTTGCCTTGCTAAATCCTGTTTGAGAAAGTTAATGGGTACTCTATTGGAAAGGTACAAATGGACAATCTTCCTGGTTTGGTTACTTGTATACAAGGTTAATGGCTAAGGTTTTGGATAAATGCTAGTGGATCTGGCTTTGCTTATGCCTTGAGAGTAGTATGAATAATGGTTACCTAACTAGGGATTTTCTGTTGGTTTTAAAAAATTCATTGCTTGGCTACACAGAAACAAGGATGTTCCCCTTCTATTGTCTTGCATGTTTTTCTAAGTTTTACATGTTGGTTCTTGCTTAGCAGTAGCATCTGCAATACTGGATTGGACCTCCATATTTGTGGTAAGAATTAGTATCAGAATTGAAATAGGGGCTTTATATAATTGTTTTAGATTTAGTAATTTTTTGGATATCTTTTGCTAAGGATTTTTTGCAATAAGAGTATGCTTGGAGCATAGAGGAGGTTAATAGGATATAATGGAAATTGGCTGTATGTATACTACCTTTTGGGCTTGGTGTTCAAGCATAGTTCTACTCAATATAATATGTATTGATGACTGGTTCCAAATAATT